>CAVNYN010276773.1:0-12833 GCA_963692815.1 Nyctanthes arbor-tristis
AAGGTGAGGAACCATGTTAACAAGAGGAAAACCTGGGTAATCATTTGGAATAAAATTATTCCCAAGCAGATAAGTGTTTTCTACTGGAAGCTATGCCAAAACTGGGTGGCTGTTGACTCAATTATTCAGAAAAGGTTTCAAATCCCCTTTGCCTCCAAATGTCAATGCTGCTCTGAGAAGGAGACTATTGAGCATTGTTTCTTAGATGGATGCCTTGCCAGGTCAGTCTGGAATCACTTTTTCTCTGTCTGTAAAGTGAGAAACATTACATGTAATTATGTGTAACATATGATCATGCATTGGTATTTAACTCATAAGCATAATAAGCCAGGAAAACTTTATACAGTTGTGCCCCTACTTGTTCTTTGGTTCTTATGGTTGGCTAGAAATAGTGCTAAACACAGGGATCATAAAATGGACAGCAAAGAACTTATTAATAGGACTGAGTGGACTATCATTATGCTATATAAAGCTGGAATGGTGAAGAAGGATTTTTGGCATTTGGATAGAATCAAAAATTACTTTGTTCAGGAACAACAGTGGAAGAGGCATAAGATTCAAATCATTATATGGAAGAAACCTAGTTTTGATTTATTGAAGTTGAATGTGGCTACTTCTTGGCAATCTAAATCTGGGACTTTTGCTTCGGGAGGTAACATTAGGAACTGGGAAGGAAAATTCTAGTTGGCTTTTCACAAAAATTTCAATGCCACTGATATAGTGGAGGCTGAGCTGGAAGCCATTTCATATGGCCTGAGTTTAGGTAAAGAGAATAACCTGACCATTAAATATGTGGAAACCACTAACGGAAAAGCTATAGACCTGATAAATGGTAACAAAAAAGGTCCTTGGAAGTGGAGGTTCGAGATAGGTAAAATTCAACACCTCAAAACATATATGGGCAGTGAGTTCCAAAAGATTTTTAAGCAAAGGAATCTAGTGGCTGATGGGCTTGCTAAACTTGGGACTCAAATCCAAGACTCTAAGGTTTATTTCCCTGGTGAATTGAGGGGGTCTCTGATTGGCCTTATAAAGTTGGACGCCATTGGTGTTCCTTCCATCAGATCACTACAAGATGCATACCCCCAGCTGAAAACTGTTTTCCTTACCTTTATCAACATGAAAGTTCAAATGAATGGCTACTTCCCTTAATCCTTTTGATTCCTAAACAAACCCCTGAAAGAGCGTCTTGTTTTTTCAGCTTTTCATTGATGAGGCACTGTTCCAGAAAAGTTGTAATTTCCTTACATCCAGCTACGTGATTTTGTTCTTTTATGCAGAAAGTTTGCAGGTCATTTGGCTATTGATGATTTTCTCAGATTGCAAGCAGTTTCTATAAGCTATGGAAAAAAACACGATAGAATTTCAGTGATTTCTGACCCTTAGAAAGGGCTGTTTGGATCAATATTAATGTGGACTAATCTTCCAAAAGTTTTGGACCTCTTTGTGACTGTAGCTAAACCGAACCATATTATTAAAAATGCTACTGTCTGCCCTTATAGAATCTTGTTTTTCGGATTTGTTTGTCCATCCCATAATCCCACTTTGTATTTTGATCAGCAGACAGGTATAGGATTTTGCAGGAAACCCATTTCATCATTTTTTGTTCATTCGTATGCAGGGTATTTCTTCCGAGTCATTTCTAGAAACTTTATCAAGAAACTCGTTGTGATACGCCCTCATAACCGAAAGAATACTTAGTCTCTCATTCGAAACTATGCGAGGCTTAAAGAAGATGACGAGGATTTGCTTCAAACCGATCCTTTTGCTTTGGAGAGTGAGTGAAATTATGCCGTTGGAAAAAGAAATTGCATGAATCCGAGTTCCTTAATACTAGACATAATAAAATTGTGAAGGGAATGGTTAATTGTGAAGCACTTGCCAGGAACAATTTGGATGACTGGTATTATGTAAAGAAAAAATATATTTACAGGAAGATTGAACTGATTTGTTTTGGCTTGGAAAATTCAAAAGAAGTCCCTCCACATTGTGTCATTGGGACGACTATTTTGAAGATTTCCTAGCGTTGCTCTGATCTCTGCTTTTGGTGGATGCAGCTTGAAAGGAATGCTCGTGCAATTGCGGACATACGGAGGTGTGGGGGTGTCATCAGATGGGGGCTTCTTGATGGTGCTTCTAGATGGAGGAAGACACTTGTATTCTAACTGGCGAGTTCTATTCACCTTTCTTGGTTTTCCTTTCTTTGCTTTTGCTTGTATAGTTTTGCCACTATTTTTTAGCTTCGTTTTTTCCGTCTGCTGATCAGGGATGTTATCCCTCATGTGGATACCCTTTGTTGATTAGTGAAATTCCTTTTTGAAAAAAAAAAAAAAAAAGCTTTTCACAACTGTCAATGTAACGCCTAAAAATTTTATTTTAGTTAAAAATAATTTTCTAGTCGTTTGAGATTTTTCCGAAATTTTTTGGAATAAAATAAAGTATCGTGTTTGATTTTTATAATAAAAATAAAGGATAATTATTTATTTTTAAAGTGACGATTATCTGTTAAGGATAATTGCGAAATTTGCTCTAGAGTTAATGTGCAATTAAATAAAAGTTTAATTGCGATTAGACCCTTAAAGAAAACTATAAATACGTGTGAAAAATAGAAATTCATATACGAATATTCAGAAACGCTTACGGTATGCTGTTAAATAATTCTATCTTTTTCGTTGGCAACCAAAAATATTGTGGTTGGCCGAAACTAAAATTCCGGTTGACCACTAACCGAAGATGTTGAAGTTTACAACATCCAGTCGACCATGAAATAGTGTCAACCATTACAACATCTTGGTCGACCACACTATTTTGTGGTCGACCAAGATTCAATTCTTCAATCTCTTGGTCGACCGCTTTAGTTGAAGTCGACCATAAAATAATGGTAATTTATACAATGTTAAGAGCTAGTCGTAATTTATACGATGTTAAGAGCTAGTTATTCAAACCCTGTGACTAATAGAGGTACCTCTACCTACAGTATAAAGCTTGATTTGTTAAGTATATGCTTTCTATATGCGATGCAGGAATGATATATATATATATATATACACGTGTATGTGTTTATTTTTGTGCATTAGTATATTAATATTATTATGACGTGCATAAGGTGTTGCATGCCATATATTCATTCATTGAGTGTGTACGTATATGTGGTTGACTAGCATACGTGAGGAGTACATCATAATATTATTAGCCACCAGAAGGTGACGAGTTAAGTGTTGGTGATTCAATGGATGATTTGCGTAAGGTCTCCATGTAATTCACTGTATATATAGCCGTCAGGGTAAATATACCACTGGGGGCAGTGTACCCCTCATGAGCGCTGGAGGCTCAGTGGCTAGCTATATGAGTACATATAATGGACGCAGTGTTGAGGGCCCAGTAGCTTGATAGATCGAGTATATATACTGGACGCAGTATTGAAGGCTTTATTCATGTATATGGCCAGACTTTATCTATTTATATTTGTAAGTCCATGGCGACCGTCAAGGCATGGTAAGTCTTTGGAAAGTAGGCATGAGCGCGATATATTGACAGGCTATATTCATGATGAGCTCATGCGGTGTTTTATACGAGGGACGTGTGCCATGTATGCTTTGCTCTATATGGGAGCATCACTTCATTTATTAAATATCATCGACATGCCATGCTAACAAAAATTTGACTAATTGTATCATAATATATTTCTTTTTTAGTTCGTAAATTTTTCTTATTAGTAATGGTAATGATTTGAATGATATCCATAGTGTTAAAATATAGCTATTGTATATTATAGCTTTCATGCATCGCCAAAATGATTTACAAAAGACTAGTCTTTCACCCGTGCAATGCACGGGAAAAAACAACTTACAAATTAAAATACTCTAATTAATAATAAGTTAAACAATGAGTTACCAACATATGCACAACATAAGTAAAAATTTTGTGACATAAAAACCTTTTAAAAATAAAAATAATAAAGAAATAATAGAATTGTTTTTATCATACCCGCATAATGTACGACATCTTTTTAAAAATTTAATAGCGATTTTCATGAAGTTAGTAAAATTTTAAAATTTTTGTCAAAAAGTTAAAAAAAAAAATGATGACGAAAAAAAAGAAAATCAATTTCTAAATTTAGGGACCGAGAAAAAATTGAAAATTTGATTCAATTAGTCATCTAAGTCTGACAACGAAGAGATTTAAGGAAGTTTCAAAAACTTGCAATTGATTGACTATACTTAAAACATCTATAAATGGAAGATTAATTAGGTTATCCAAAAATGAAAGATTCCATAAAAGGAATATACATTATATAATTCAACAACCAATCTAAATTTAAATTAATTATAAAAAAAAAAGGAGTTTGACCACAAGTTTTACTATTGAAAATAGGCGGGAAAATCGCGGTACAAAATGCGCTGAAACTTAATTCATTTAATTAATATAATAATATAATATAGAGATAGATATGACGATTTTCGTGCAATGGTTTGATTGATGTTCATAGTTGTAAAATATATTTCAAATATTATCATTTTTTTGTGACGTACCGCCAAGGACATTGACTACTTATAAGTTAGACATACATTATATGGAAAAAAAGGTGAGTGTAAATTGTTGGATTTAAATTTAGTTTATAAGTTGAAGAGTAGACATTGCATTATTATTCCCAAGTCCACTCACCTCCACCTTCGAATGTTGTTGTTGTTCTTATTATTATTGTTTGGGAAGGGCATTAACAAATTTATCATGGACTTTCTAAAAAAGAGACTACTTTACCATTTAAATAAACTAATTATATTAAATTAAATTAAAGTAAATTGCATTTTTTCCATCAATTGTTAGAACTTTTTCTTAAGTACAATTATAATCCGTATCATGGCACTACATGTGCATATAGATATATATCTTTCTGAAAGCACAGCACACAGAAATCAATAATGTAAACCCCTACAAGAAATCAAACTCTTATTCATGAGACTATAAACTACATAATAAGATAATTGTCTTTCTCAAAAAAGAAAAAGATAATTATGACAGGAAAAATGTTTAATTGACATTATTACGAGAAGATTACCAATAAATTTTAACATAGAGTATTATCCAAATGTTCAATAAAGTTTCTTGTTTGAAAAAAAAAATTAGTTAACTCACTTAAAGTTTCACATGTCTTGGACATTCATCCATAACTAATTATTAGTTAAATTAATAAAATTTATAGGGATCATTTATGCAACAACTTTAAATACAGGTCATTTGTGTAAATAGTCATTTACTTTATAGTTTAGGGTCATCGTAGTCATGTCAATAAAAAATAATTTGAATTCTATGGTCAACTAATGAAATTAGTCATTAATTAAACGAAAAGAGCTATTCTTGCAACTAAACACAAAGGTTAGGGATGCGAGTGCTAAACTGAATGGCCAGGGCCATTTCTACAGTGTCCTTGAATTTTATAAGCTATTTATGCAAATTAGCCAAGGTGAGATTTTTTTGAAAATTGGTATTTAGTCATGGTCAATTGCATGATAAATCGTAAAGGATTGAAAATAGTGATGTGTCGTGACAATGATGATTATACACAGCAAATATATTTTTAAAGCAGTTTTCCAAAATTTGGACTAAGGGGATGTTTGATTCAATTTATGGTAGTTGATTTATAAAGAGAAATTATAAATAGATGAAATGAGTGATGTAGATTTAATAGAAGTTTGAAATTTGTGGTTATAAATGAGTAGTTGTCAAATCAATAGTCAAATCAGTGGTAAATGAGTTTATAATGTGTTTTGTTAAAGAGTATCAAACAAGGGCTAATTTTGGACTAATATCAATTATCTTGGTTAGATATTGATATATTGTAAACAAAACATTCTATATATGTTGCATCATATTGGGATATTGAAGTTCAAACTACAACTCGAAATAGTCCTGTGCTTTATTTTGTTTTGAAGAAGTGATAGGAAAGCATTACAAGATCGGAAGAGCTAAAGTCTTACATTGGATGCATTGGTCAAAAATTTTCACACACACATGAATACAGTCTATGGCACCCAATTTATTTGTGGTGTGCCATATTAGCGTGCCACCATGGAATGTGGCCCCTTTACAAAATTTATAAACAACTTAAAATATTAAGCATGAAACAGAACCCCAAAGAAAAAGTTAAATAAATAAATAAATAAATAAATTTGGCACCAACCCGCCACCCCCTACCTCTAATAGTGTGATCTCTTGGGTGTCCAACCGGAAACACAACCACTGGCGAGTTGTTCGCCATAGAAGAATATAAGGCAATCAGGTGGAAATTGAAAAATTAGGCCATTTCCAACCCTCATACTATATTTTGCAACATCAGTACTCTAAAATACAATACAACATACTTTAAAACATCTCTCCAACCTACATACTCCATATCTTCTCCATAACATTTTTTTTCTATTTTCATGCAATTTGCATTGAAGTAATGCATTCATTTGGACATTAGATTACAGTCTCGCAAATTAATTTCGTTCATTTTCTTACAAATTAATAATTTGACAAGAGCCGAATTAGGCAAAAAAAAATTAGATTAAAAAAGGAAGGGCAAAATCAGTTACAAGAGTTTAGAAAAGACACTAAATTAAAAAGATGGAAACAATACAAAAGAATAAAAAAAAAGAAAGAAATGGAATAAACAAGGTTTCAAAAATAAAAATAAAAGAAAAGAAAGAAAGGAAATGGACAAAAATAAACAAATGGAAGAAACAAATGGAATAAAAAAAAGAAGGAATGTACAAAAATAAACAAATGGAATTAAACGGAAATGCCATTTCCATATGCAAATATACAGTGGTGCGCCACTTCTCCAAAATGCGGGCGCAGTTGGAGTAGTAATCGTGCTCATTTACTCCATTTTGGAGCACGGCTAGGGATGGCATTAGAGATGCATTCCAATTGCTAATACGAGTGCGCAACACGTGTAAAGGCTGAGATAAAAATATTGTCATTTTTAGCAAGACTGTAAAACCTAGGAGATGAAGATGAAAATAAAAGATACTAAATATGGTTTTTTTTATTTAGACTATCCAAGTATGCAAATAAATTCTAAAAAGAAAAAAAAAAGAAAAGAAAAAATGAACGGATAAGAAAAGGAAACCTATTGCAAGTAACAATTGGAAGCTTGCTGGTGCACAGCTAGTGCGGATTTGGTTTTCGAGCTAAGGGGGGAGAGAGAGATACGCTGAGAGGAGGAAGAGAGATACTGAAAAAATTTCCTATATTTCATGAGTAGCCAGTACTTGGTACTCTGCCTATTCATTTTTCCCCATTTAGAATATTTTGGGACCCATTTGACCCTTTATCAATTCCACTAACACTATTAACCATTAGCTAAGTTTTCTTCATTTCTTTATAATTATGAAAATTTTATTTTTATTTATATTTCAAAAAATTAAAACTATTAACTAAATTCAACTTTGAAAATTCAACTATTGTACATTACTAAGACATTAGACATTTTCAATATCAACTTTCTACAAATTGTCATTACCTCTTCTTTTTTAGGAAATAGATTCTCATTATCTCTTTTACATATTCACGTCTATCATCAAATTTTTAGCACAAGTTTTTTACTAATATAATTAAACAAACTTATTGCCAATAAGTGTAGTTCAAAAGTCATACCACTTGGAGCATTCCTTTTGCCAATAAATTTGTTTAATGATGTTAGTAAAAAAAATTGTGCTAATGATAGACGTGAATATATAAAATAGATAATGAGAATCCATTTCCCAAAAAAAAAAATGGTAATGAGAATTATTGAAAGTTGAAATTGAAAAATATCTAATGTCATAGTAATGTACAATAGTTGATTTTTCAAAGTTAAATTTAGTTAATAGTTAAATTTTTTGAAATAAAATCAAAAATAAAATTAACATAATTATAATAAAGAAATAAAGCAAAGTTAGTTAATAGTTAACGGTGTTAGTGGTTAAGTTAGTGGGATTGTTACATAGTCAAGTGGGTCCCAAAATATTCCAAATGGTGAAAAATAAATCGATAGAGTATCAAGTACTAGGTACTCATAAAGTACAAGAAATTTTTTCAAGAGATGCCCGGATCCCCTTGCTTAGTTTTTAAATTTTTTTTAGAAGGAGAAAGGTTCCATGGTGGCAAGCGAATGAATTGGGTACTGTTGGCTCTTTGAAAGTCATTTTTGTTTTTTTTTTAAATTATATCGAGCATTTAGGAACTTGACAAATTTATGAAAACTTTTGTTTATTTTTATATGGGGAATATTTTCTTCACCCCTCACATTTTAAGCTCACCTCACTTAAAAAAAAATTATAATTACACCACAGCTAATTGACAAAATCACCCTTAATCAATTTAGTATAATCAACTCTGCCTCCACCCAACTCCGTTCATCTTCTCCAGTTGCTTTTTGTCCTTCTCTGGCTTCCTGTCATCCGGCGATGCACTCCTCGACCTCCTTCTTCTCCCTCTATCTCTTTCCCTACTCCTACTCCTAGACTGGTGTTTACGGAGGGAGTATTGAAAAGAATATCCGTCACAATTCATGATTCCCACCCAAAAATCTCCGTCACAATTCTTTTCCGACTCTTCAGTTCGAGTATAAGGTTCTTGGTTTTCTGGTCGTGGCCCAATTTTAGTCTAAAAATTAGTATAGTGAATGTTGATAGGAAGATTCCTCCCTTTTTCCCTTCTTTTCTTCTCCAAGAATTAAACGCAGCCTCCAATGTGTTTATTTTGCTTTTGTTTGCGTTTCTTTCATGGCAAATTGGAGCACGTATCACAAAAAGGGGGAAAATGTGATCTCCGACTTCAAAATCTTATGCGAGAAAGTAATTGGCATTTCCAACAACAAATTGAATTGATAGAATGCTCAGGTGGACTGTGCTTGATATTCTTTTTAGGCGAGTGTATTATTTGTCTAACTGGGCTTTGGCTCCGGCTACGTCTCCGTGAATGCCTATCTCTATTTTTATCTCGAGCAGGACTGCGGCTCCGACGATGCAAATCACGATTATTTTTATGGGCTTTTTTTGGGGTGCTTTGTTGAGCTTGTTTTGAACCGACGGACTCTACCTGGGCTTGTTTCTCGAAAGTGGAGGATGCTGCGGGACCAAAGGCTTTGACGAAGTTGCTGAGAAAAGATAAGGTTGTGGTGGTTGAGACAAAAAAGAGAAGGTAGTGGTGAAAAGGGTTGGCTGTGAGAAGGGGAAGTTTGGAATTGGAGGTGGTGGTGGCGCCGAGAAACTGGTACAGGTGAGGGGTTGTGGTGTAGATGAGGTTTATTTTTGTTTTTATTTTTATTAATTCTTTTAGATGAATTAAAAGTGTCGTTATTTAAGTAAATTTAATTATAGTCAATTTAGTAATGTAAAAAATATAGTGTAATAAACAATTTGTGTGGTGGGAATATAATTTCCCTTTTTATATATCGAGTATTAGTATTTACATATGTGACGAATTTATTTCTCAAACTTGAGATATATTTTTTTACCAATTTACTTTCATGTGTTGCACGGGTAATATATTAGTTACATATTTAGAAAAGAGGAAGAGATAAAATTGTCGTGACTGGATAAGTTAGATAAGACAATATCTCTAGGCATTGCCCTAATAAAAATGTAAACCATTGCAACGTAAGTACATTTTTGTAACTATCAAAAGAGAAATGTTATTTTTACATACTTTATGTACAAATTTTGACAAATCTAAATGTGTTGTAAATTGATTATAGAGTAAGTGACTATCCTACACCTAAAACCCTAGAAATCGTAAGACTAGATTTCTTAGCCACTACTCTATGTTGCTTGTGCTTCAAGTATTCTTTGTCAACACACATGTATTATTGGCTAACACACATACACATATAAATAGATAGGTAATTTACACTTAACGTCTCTAACTTTTCAAGTATTAATAGATCACGTCCTTAACTTTTATTTTTCCTCCTATGGGACCCCAACCTTTTAAGAAACCACCGCCTAAGTCCCTGGCAACGGAATCCGTCAATTTCCTCTGTTAAGTTTGGGGTATTTTTGGTAAAATATAAAAAATTAAATATTTTAATTAAAAAAAAAAAGGAAAAGATGGGGTTCCCTTGGCAGCCTTTTAGGCTTGGGAGTCTCCCTCCTGTGCTATCAAAATGGCAGTAGGAGGAGTCTCTCTGTAATGACCCGCTCCACTTTGACATGATATTGTCCGCATTGGGCTAAGCCTGCACGGTTTTACTCTTGAGTTTTCACCCAAAAGGCCTCATATTAGATGGAGTGAGTCTCTTAACCTATAAACTGATCTCACTTTCTCTACCCAAGTGATGTGAAATTGAGGCTGTCACAATCACCTCACCTAAAAGGCCCAACGTGCTCATTGGCCACATTTCCAGTTGGGCGCTACTCTGATACCATCCTGTAACGCTCGGATTCTAAGTACCCAGAACATTAAAACATTCTCTTTATTTTTTTAAATAAATACGAAAGCGGATACAAAAATATACGGAAAATAAATTTTATAATCATGGCAATAGTATCCCAAAAACTAATCAAGGTCAAGACAGATGAAATTGAAGAAAATATTTGTGAATAAGTAAATAATGTCTTAATTATTCCAAAATAACTCTTATTTAATGTAATGACACCACTGCTCAACGCATCTCTTCTGGCTCTGAATATGCAAAGAGTTTAATTTGAAAGGGTGAGTATATCATTGAAATACTCAGTAGTCTCTACTCAAATTAATTAATTTATACCACAGATACACAAATAAACGTGCATCTACATGAATATCTCAAAATAATTCTTTACTAGAAAACAAGGGTCGTATGGTAAATGTAGGTTTCCGACTCTTGTCTCATGTTATAAAGTAATAAATACTAGCGTGCGTAGTAATCAAGTAATGTATGCATACAATAAATTCTCGTCTAGTCTCGTCTCGTTCTAAGTATAAAGCAAATAAGCTCATGCATATAATAAACTCATAAATCAATATTCTCATGCATACTCATAGTACAGATCAATTAATATTGTGCATGTTTTGAAAATAACTTTTTTTAGAAAAGTGATACTACATTAAAACTTTGCGAGCTGGGCAACCTTTGTAAGAAACTTATTTGTTTATTAATCTTCACGCCTTGTCTAGTCAAAAGAAAATAAATTATCTTAGTATTGAAGAAATAATTCTTTATGGAAAAGAATTATAAACTTTAGAGATCAAAATGAAATTCTAAAATAGTTTAGGACTAGGACGGTTTTTTCAAAAGGTGGGGGATTGAGACTGACAAGACTAAAACTCTTGTGACCAATTTAAATAACAACAAGAACACAAGAACTGAAATGGAACTCTATAAATGTTTTGGGCCCGAAATGACCTTATATGACATTTTTGAACTAATTTAAATGTCAGTAAAAATACAAGGGCTGAAATGACTCAAAACATAACTCAAAGACTTAGAGTGCAAATGATATTCAACTAAAATTGAAATTCCAAATGTTTTTTTTGCCCCCAAGTCGAAGAACCGAGAGTTGAGGACAGAGAGGGTGGTCGGGGACTGGGTTCGGTCGACGGGTTCGCGTGGTAGAGAAGGGCGCGATTGGTGAAAAGAGTCAAAGAACTGAAAAGGCGATTGGGCAGTCGCTTTCGGCCGAGGGGTTGTGGGTTCAAAGCAGTGTCGAAGGGCAGTGGCAATTCGACCGTAAAAAGGGGCTTGGGAATTTCGGCTAGCTTCGCGAAATTCCGTCGGAAAATTGAGTTTTCCCACCGGAATCGACTGAAGTAAATTCAACGGGTGCTTGGGTTCTGATTTCGGGTTTCAATTGGGGTACATTCGAGATTGAAAGGACGGTGGTACCTGGCTGGTTTTGGCGATGGCAGCAGTAGCGTTGTGTGGGTGGCTTGGTGTTGCCGCAGGGATGGAGGTTGTGATGTGAGGGTGATGGCTGGTGGTGTATGCCGTGTGTATGTATTTTTTTGTATCTATCTATGTGTACTGGATGTGTATGCATGTATATGTGCCTTGTATCTACCTATTGGGTAAAGAGCAAGAGCAAGCAGTGGCGTGGGAGAGAAGAATCACACCGACCTTGACTCGTGAATTTGCTGTAAATGATGGATGACAAAAACGAATGAATTTGGGGCTCAGTCTACAGGCTTTGAGTTAGTCTTCTAGTTTATCTTGGTTTATCATATAGTAGGAATTTACGTTGGGTAGAAGTATTGAATTGATAGGAATTGAACTCTTGGTTTTTGTGTGAATTGAAATTGTATTCCCCCTGAAATGTGTCCAGGTAAGGCGGAAGGGTAATAAAATTTGGTTTTCTTTAGAAGAGCTCTAGTTGAGTTATATATAAGTATAAATTATTATTTAAAATAAATTTTTAATTAAAATAATAGAATGATTTCTGACTTAATGTAATAATTAAAATTAAAATATTTTTATGATAGACGAGCTCTAAGATCGTTCTTTAAAGTAGGTGAGATTATAGCGACACGTCTTTATTTAATAAAATTTTATTCTTAAAATTTTTTGGTCATTACAACCTTACCCCCCTCAAAATAAATTTCGTACTCGAAATTTGACTTACTTGATATATGAGGTCACTGTACTTGTCCCGAATTTCTTACTCTTTTTCTCAAGTGACCTCATCATTTCCTTGCCTACCCCACATGACTTTTACTAATGGAAGCTCTTGATTTCTCAAGATATGGACTTTCCTTTCTAAAATACATGTAGGGTTTTCCTCACAGGACAAGTCTTTCCGAATCCCAATAGCTTGGTAATTTACTACGTGATTCAAATCGGGAATGTACCTCTTCAACAAAGAGATATGGAAAACATCATGTACTGC
>CAVNYN010276776.1:0-17186 GCA_963692815.1 Nyctanthes arbor-tristis
CCACTTGCATGCCCTATGTACATTTAAAAAGGAAATATAGAAAGTGTAATATCCACTCTTTATAAACATTTCTCTCATGTTTGTTTGGGGAGGGACATGTAACTGATTTTATCGTACAACAAATTGGATACTTGTGGAATTAGTCCATCTTTCTCACCATCAATTTCCTACCCAAAAAAGGATATTTGCTCTAAGTCAAATTGAGATGGAACCAATTAAAGGGAAAAAAAAAATTAAACAAGCAACCTGTGGAACAATAATGTGAAAAGTAAAATGAGATTCAAAGAGTCCTTTTACATGTCACAAATGTTCGTTCATATATATTGATGATCGAATTCCTATCTCATATAGGATTCTACCTCTTTTTTTTTTTTTTTTTTTTTGGAAAGAACAATACTTTTTATAATCATTGATAACGGTCACTTCTATTTATATGTAATAATGAGAGAAATATTATAAAACTATGTTCTATTACGGAACTAACCTAATGATATGGAAAATTTGAATGGAGGCATATATGAATGAAGAGGAACATGAGTTATTTTTTATTGAACCACATCATTAATATGGGTCTAATGATTTAATTTAAAAAAAAAGAAAAGAAAAGATGAGTCCAATGACTTTATAGCATTTCTAATAATGATAAAACAAAAAGCATTTGATTTATTTAAATAGAATATATTATTTATTGTCAGTGTGTTACCTACACGCGGTGATCATCTTCATCTCGAATAAATTGCACTTTTAAAAAATAATAATAATATTTAAGAATCTTAATGTTAGCATCATCAAACTTCTCTATTTGGGGAAGGATTATTATAATCTGGGTCATCACTCATCACCAAATGTCTTGTTATGATGACTTGCATCCAACTCGGATTCGGTAAACGCCAAACACATGGAAACGATTAATGCGGAAAATCCAAGGAAAATTATTTCAAATTTGTTGACTTTTAGAAAATAACGAAGAAGATCTACAACTTATAATTTACTCTATTTCCCTTTTCACGCAAAATATGTCCAAATATCTTTCTCAATATATAAACAATGTACAATGATGAGTACAATTTTGATTTGAGTGTTGAGATGTATAGTTGTAATGTAGTAGTTGTGATTAATGATAAATAATAAATAAATAAATAAAATCATAACGAAGAATTCAAAACTAACAACTAGATATATCTTTTAGTATTTGCAAAAAAAAAAAAGATATATCTTTTAGTTTCGTTTGAAATAAATATGTCATAGACAATACTTTGCAAGACTAAATCTTATGGATTAAGTTCAAAGTGGCCTTCTTTTGAATTGGATTTACAAAGTAGTAAGTAGTGATATTATTTTCACCAAGATGATTTCATTTCAAATCTTGACCGAGTCAACAATCATAGGTCAAATTTTTATTGAAGCGCTGGGATTTAACTTGACATAACTGAAGAAGAGAGGTCGTGACCCGTGCCAAGACTTTCAAGTTTCAACTATTGAGATGACTATTTCTTTTAAATAAAATATTGAGATTGTTGTTATTATATGACCAACTTTATTTTCCCTCAACTCATCCTTTGTTTCTGAATATATAAAAGGAAAAACAAGAAGGCAATGTGCAAATTCTTGCTCAATTTCAACAACTTAACTTGGGAAAGTTGCTTATATAAGCTCTTGTTTGATCCTTTTTATCAAAATACATTATAATCCTAACTACTACTGATTTGACTAATGATTGGATAACTACTCATTTATAACTACAAATTTCAAACTTCTATTAAATCTACACAACTCATTTAACTTCTTTATAATTTCTCTTTATAAATCAATTACCATAAATTAAATCAAACAGGTACTAAGGGCTTGTTTGAACCTCTTTATTTTTTCCATTTATAAATTCACCTGATTTGACTGTTGATTTGACAACTACTTAACAATCACCACATATTTCAAATTTCAATTAAATCTCCACAACTTATTATAAATTCCTTTTATAAATTGTATAAATAAAGAGCTTCAAACAAGTTCTAAATCTTGTCGAATCCTCCGTCATTTCTATTTCTTTGTACCTTTATGGCGTATTAAAAACAAAAGAAAATAAAAAGAATTATTTCGTTAGACCAAAAAGGCTGATGACAGCAATCTAAGGGCATGAGATCACCCATATGATGTATTTATTTATCTAGAACCGGGATCCAATTATTATTATAGGATAAATCAAATAAATAATAAATAATAATCAAAATGAATCGAATAAAAATTATTGACCGGGGACTTGGGCCAAGTCCCCGTCCCCAATCACCACGCTTGCCCACGTGTGCACCATTGACCATGTCCACATTGTTCAAGTGATCTAACCAATCATATTTTTCCACTTGCTCAACCACCAAATACATGTATTTCTCCAATAGCGACCCGTCTATTTAACTGTTGATTTGGTAATCATATAACTCTAATATGTCAAAATGTTCACCCGTGAAAGGGTGGTGAGATTGTTATTGGCTCTTTCACATGTAAGAGAGTCAATAACAGCCCCTCATATAAGTAGGGTGACGGTGCTCTTATAACAGCCCTCTATGTAGGTAGGGTGGCGGTGTAACTCCACCACCCTCTTGCCAGTGAATACAATTCATAATTCAAGTGTTTGTTTTGTACGACCGTACATACCGTTGATTTAACATACTTTCTTGTATTTATGTCATTGTTATTGTTATAGTTATCAGTTATTGGGGATACACCGAAGATTTCTTATCTCAACTAACAAAGAAAATTATATAAACTCACAAACTTATTCATAGAACATTAGTAAAAAAAAAAAATGTAATAATTGGTGCCCATGGTAAACATTTGATGAATGGGTACGCTAATCACAGTATGCTTTTAAATTATTATTTTTACTGAGTAGAAATATAAAACGCATTATCTAAAACCAACGTTTGATCAAGTCGGCTGACGATACATGTTAAAACATATATTATACAGGCCCACAAGGTTGCTTTCAATTGACATGACTCATGTAAACATATTAATAATTTTCATGAATTGCATAAAGGAAGAACTAAATGGATGATTTTGTATAACTTCATTTGACATAAATAAACTAAATAATTAAGATTACTTTTTAAAATGCATTTGATATGCGCCAAGTAATAATAATTAAATTATAACGGGTAGGTATTGCTATATAGTTTATTCATTGTTTTATGACATGATTGTTATAGGTACCCTTGTTCATTTAAAGAAAATATTAAAAAAATATTTCCCTTTCACTGATAATTATAAATTATTGGATTTAAGCCGCCTTAGCCCAGTTGATTAGGGGTTAAAGTTGAGGCCCTGGGACGTAGAGGTCTCAAGTTCGATTCCCCTCGTGTAGGGTTTGTCTATATTTATTTGTAGTTTGTTGTCTCTTGTATAGGAGTTTATATTTTTTATTTATTATAGTATTATTGAGTTCCGTGCACTGTGTTTCAGTATAATTTATATCTATATACACGTGTCCTGCTATAATACAGATTGTAATTGTACTTTAAAAAAAATTTTATTTGATTTAAAGTAACATCGACAAGAAGTATAAACTCGAGGAACTTGCGAATGAAGCCTAGCCTATTTTGTTAGGAAGCTAAGTTGAAGTACTGGGACATAGATGTCTCAAGTTTGATTTCTCTTTATATGGTATTTTCTATATTTTATATGTAGTGTCTCCTATATTGGTGTATATTGTTGATTTACTTTATATTGTTCTTTAATATGACATATATCTATGCGTACTTTTAAGAAAAATAACTAGAGAAACTTATTCATGAAATTTTGTCTAATATTAGATTCTATATATACAAAACAACAATTAAGCAATATTATAATTATTATTTTTACACCAGATTTTTATTACTATGAAGTGTTTTGTTTATCACTACAGTAAAGTGCTTCAACTTTTTTCTTTTTATCGTTAATCATTCAATAGTTAAATCAACTAGTTAAACCATCTGCGCATCGCACAGGTAAAAAAATTTATTAAAATATATTATTAGATAGTTGCATAATAAATCTGTAATATTTGCACCTCCGTAAAAAATATAAAAACGTAAGTACACATTAATTGAATCAATAAGATCAATAGACTTAGTAATCGTATAGTTCAAAATAGTTCATAAAACAATTTATATTCTTATATCTAATCTCTCGTACATATACAATAATGAGAAAAAATCTAAACCACCATTCAATACATTCGAAAACGTAAGTTCAACAACAAATGTACAATATTATCAAATTTAAATTAGTTATCTATATAATTAAAGTTAGTCATAAAATATAAGAGATTCCAACCCGAAAACTAGATTACGAAAGACAAAACATAAGCCGAACCATATATTATAAGTTTAAAAAATATTTGTTGTAAACATTTTTACGAATAATTTTTAGAAAAATGAAATGTGATGAGAATTCTAATAGAAAAATGTACTATATTTTACATTTAACTTATTAAATTATTATCAATCCAAGGCACCGTATTTTACACAAAATCTAAATTTTCAGATATCATATGGTTCAATTTAAGTAAAGTCAAATATGGAGGTATTTGCGAAGAGAAGCGACGTTTCAATCACAATAAGGAAATAAATTTTCAAATATAATTAATCTAGAAATCGGGGGAGGGACAATACTCGTTTGAATCGGATATAGGGCAAGGTGGTTCGGGTTTGGTAGGTAAAAAATACATGTTACCCGCCAAACTTTCAAAAATCCTAATGAAACTAAAAAAATTAAAAAAAAATGTAAAATGCATAAAAAAATTCAAATAACATTAAAATCACCAACACACACATTGGAGATGTTGAATAAACGAATTAAGGGAGATTATGGTTTGTTTTAAAATTGACCTTTCAAATTTGATATTTTAATTTATTAGTGAAAAAAACTAACACAAAAAAGGTCAAAGTAATTAAATCTTGGGTGTTAAACTTATTTCTTACATATTCAAATCTTCTCTAAACAAAAGTTTTTATTTAAAAAAAAAGAACAATTACTATAAGATTTACCAAATAAAAAAGATGAAAAAATTGCGGTACAAAAAGTTCGGATTCTTAATTCTCTTAATTAATATAATATATATAGATAGATTGGCTATAATTTCATTTGATAACCACATAGTGAAAAGTTTGGACAGAAAATATTGTTATTATAGACTAATATATTGTTATTGTAAAGTTAAAGGAAAAAGTGATTGAAAAAGTTGAGTATATAATTTGATATCAAGAAAATATTGAGAATCTTTAATGCAATTATAATGTTGCCCGCCGAGTGTACACGGTAAAAACTACATACCACAAATATTTTTTTTAAAAAAAAAAATTCCTAGAAAATGTTCACGGTGGGTGTATTACTATGCCTCCTAAACCAAAATGTAAATGTAAATGAAGAATAATATATAAGAAAAAAAAATCGCTAATTAGAAATTGTCGTTTGTACAATAAAACATACAACAGAACAACACACACATGTGAGCCATAATAGCTATCGATGAAAAGTGATGTAATTTGGTTTAACAAAATCCTACAAATTGTATATTTATACAACCTATTATCATACATCTTTATCGCACATATAATATTGCTCTGGTAGTATATTAAATTATCAGTGAATTCTGCTGTGGGGTAAAAAAGATATACAAAAAATTGAATAAAATAAACATATGACAAGATCTTTATTTTCAATATATCTCATCAACTTTACATCAATAGTAATTACGTGATTCATATGCATATATATATATATATATAACATTTCTTGTCTGTTTTTTTGAAAATTAGAATCAATTATCAATACAGTACTATGCACAAAAATACAGGAAGGCGATTCGAGTCGTGGCAGCGTGAATGCGTGTCCGTTGCGTGGGTGAGGCGTGTGAAGGAAGGCGATGAACAGAGTCCGTCACTCGTCCCTTTTCAGCTTTTCAATTTCCCCATGTATGTGTGCCTAAAATTTCTCCAATCAAATTAGTTACCACTAATCAGTTTTCATAAAATATTTCTTTAAAAAGTATCTTCCCATAATTATTTACGCGGTCCTAATCACCCCAATATAAGCCTCTTCTCGTTCCCAATAGGGTGTCAAACATTCCCTTTTGTTTTCTCTTTCATCATCTCTCTTACAGTTGATCCTTTTCTTGATCTTTGAATTCCCCTTTTTCTCTTTATTTAATTCTGAAAAAAACATTGCTTTTTTCATTTAGGAACCGAGGTTCAAGAATCTTGATCTTGCAGGGGAAGTTTCTGGGTAGAAAATCTTGATATTGATAGGATTCCTTTTGCATTTCTAGCGATTCTTCGATCTTGTTAGGTGGTGCTGTGTCTGGGCTATTCTGGGTTTGTTTTTAGTTTCATTGGAAGAGAGAAGGGGGGAAAAAGCAAAAAAAAAGTTCTTGCATTTTCAGCTTCTCCCCAATCTTGATTTCTTGTATTTTCGAGTTTTTCTGGGGGGTTTTTGGGTTTTTTTGGCTTCCAGCTTGATTGCTGTTTGAATTTCATTAATCAAACTCGTTCTGGTGGAATTTTGATTTTCAATTTCATGTAAGCTAAGAAATGCCAGCTACAGATTGTCAAGAAGCATCATCTGCATCATTTTCAGGCTTAGGATTTTCCATTTTGAGCAGGCGCCGCGATCAGGTCCATTCTATGGATTCTCCCCATGATGCCACTGCTCAAGAAATTGGTTTGGAAGCCTTTCAGAAGCTAGTGGCTGAGAAGTTTCATGAATTGGCTTCTTCAGATTCTGGTGAGCTTCTGTCAATCCCATGGACTCAGAAACTTTTAGACGTATTTCTCTGTATTCAAGAGGAATTTCGGGTTGTTGTTTTCAATAATAAGGGATTGTTGAATAAACCTCCTATGGATCGATATATGAATGAATTTTTTGAGAGGAGTGTTAAGGGTTTGGATGTTTGTAATGCCATTCGTGATGGGATTGAACAGATTAGACAATGGCAAAAGCAATTAGATATTGTTTTGAGTGCATTTCACAATCAAAGGAGCATTGGGGAAGGACAGATTCGTCGTGCTAAGAAAGCATTGATTGATTTGACTATTGGAATGCTTGATGAGAAAGAGTCTAATACTGCTCTTGCACATAGAAACAGGTCCTTTGGGCGAAACAATCTGCAGAGGGAACGCAAGTCGGTTGGCAATTTTCGGTCACTTTCTTGGAGCGTTTCAAGGGCTTGGTCTGCTGCTAAGCAGCTACAAGCATTAGGGAACAATTTGGTTGCTCCAAAGCCTAGTGAGATTATGGCCACCAATGGGCTAAATGTAGCTGTTTTCACTATGAGTTACGTGCTTCTATTTGTAATGTGGGCTCTTGTGGCTGCAATCCCGTGTCAAGACCGGGGCCTTCAGACTCACTTCCCTGTGGGTAGGCAGTTCATATGGGCCATTCCAATTCTCTCCGTCCACGAGAGGATTTTGGAGGAGTCAAAGAAACGTGACAGGAAAAATTCTTGTGGGCTCTTGAAGGAGATTCGTGAGATTGAGAAATGTGCACGACACATTAATGAATTCATAGATTCTGTTCAGTTCCCCTTGTCAGAAGAAAAGGAGGGCGAAGCGAGGCAAAGAGTCAAGGAGTTAGGGATGGTATATGGAGCTCTAAATGAAGGATTGGATCCACTGGAGCGCCAGATAAGAGAAGTGTTCCACAGAATTGTGCGTAGCAGAACTGAGGGTCTTGACTCTATGGGAAGAGCAAATGGTCAAAACTAATGAGGAGCTTCCAAAGGTTGTCCGAGTTTCAGCTTTTCTTAGATTAAGTAAGAGAAGAAAAAACTTATTGGAGGCAATGTGCCCAAAATGAAAGGGTTAAAAAGTGAAGTCTCTTCTTGTACTTCACCATGAAAATATGCTATATTATATGTAAAGAAACAAGAACTGGACCTTCTGCTGTCTCTGCTATTATCCTTCATCCTTTGCTTCTGTTATATAATCAAATTCCAGAGTAAATTGAGATTTGCAGTGTAAGAAACCCGATTCTGAAAGATAGTAAATATTATTGGTATGCTTTTGTTTTTCATTACCTCGTCTTGCACTATTAACTTGTAAAACAGTTGTATAAACTCCTGATTTGCAGGTTGGATGCCTTGTTTCTACGTTACTGTATGCAATATCGTCCAGAGATTTTGTATTTGCTGACGTTGAGTTTATTGACTAAGCAGGTTATATGTAGAGGAGCCAGTGCCAGTGTTATGTGCTGAGTTTTGTCTTTTTATCATGGCGTTTCAGCTTCCACCTGTATTCCGGAATATAAGTATGGTCGAGTTATTTGATCTTTTTTGTACCTACTAGTCAGCTTCTTCTGTCATCCCTGAACTGTTTATATACGCTCTCTCAACTTGGCCTATTGGGACTTGAAAATTTGCAATATTTTCTCCCGCAGCTACTGAGCTTTGCTCATTTATTAATCCATGTTCAAGTAACAATTCCACCACAATATATATATATATATATATATGTATATATACTTTGTTTTTTTAAATACACAATTCCACCACTTTGATCCCCAGTTTGTACTGAAAGAAACAGTAAAGAAAAAAGGAAGAAGAAGAAGGAAATTTGAATAGATTGTGTCTTTGAAGTAAGGACTCCTAATCCAATGAAAGTTGAAAATAGAAAACAATAAACTGTTGGGACATGAATATTTCTAATAAAAAAATTGAGGACATTCATTAAAATAAAAATTCGGTGCAAGTAACAAAATTTACTATAATAATTATAATAATTCACTGCAGTATAACAATTGTTGAGCAAGTATCAATTTTTTTTTTTTTTTTGCAAAATTGTTGAGCAGGTATCTTGTTATTACTATCATATTTAATCACCGATCTAAGAATATTTTCTTCCTTACCCACGCAAAAATGATACACAGTACCCAAACCTTGCAGTAGATTTTCACCAATTCTAATATCATCAACTATCTTTTCCAGAGTCACAGATTGATCCCCAAAACTTCAATTAAATAGCACAGCACACAGCCAAATTTTCAGTTACACGGTCCCATAAATATGGTTAGTTAAAAAAAAAAAAATGTTGTAACTGTCTTCCTCCCACATTATAAACTACAATAGAATTCTTGAACAGAGATTACTGAAGGTTGAAATAAGAATACAATAAAGCTAAATCATGTATAGCCAATACATTTTCTCTTAAGGATATATATAACCAATACTTTGGTACTGAGTTAGGAAGTTCAATTGAAATGAAATGATCTAAAGAGCAACAACATTAATATGCCACACACTATACACATACATCCCTAATGGTAAATAACGTGTGCTCTTCCGATCTAAAAAATATGGGTATCATCATGCATTTTCCACAAAATTGTGTGTCCGGCTTCAAAATAGCAACCTTCTTGAAATAAACACGTACCTTGACATCATCCAGAAACTATTTGGATGATTTAATATCCATATCAGACAGTAAGCGGAGGCAGAAGACAGAAGTTTAAGGAATCAACCACCACATCACATTGTTCACTAAAATTGAACTACCATAAATATTTAAATTGCCCAAAAACAAAGAAAAATAATAGCCAAGCAATCAAAAGCAAAAATACAATATGCCATATGCTGAGAACTTGTAATTAAGGCAATATTAACTGAACATGGGCATCATTACACACAGGGTCCAACTCTATCCTATATGCATGCTATTTCACTTTACAGCAAGAAGCACAACTGCTTCAAAGACTAACAATTGAAATAAATTACTTATTCAATCCAAAAATATATATGTTTACTATGGCTGCATTTGCACAAGGATTGAACAGTAAATAAACAAGATTTTAGCTTCTCTATTCTCTGTTCTTTTTTACCCTTTACCGCGTTTGCCTTGCCCTATGATGGATGGAGAAGGGGCATTTGAGTAACCATTTTACACTTGTGCATCAGACAATGATTACCACTGCATCGACCGAACTCCGATCTTGAGGAAATGAGGCGGTCTTCGCTTCTCGACAACAGGTATCACATTCTCCATTAGCTGCAGAGGAAACAAAGTCAAGAGCTTCAGCAATGCAGTTACTTCTGCTCAACAATTTCACTTTACAGTCTTAGCTATCCTTCCACTCCACACAAGTTGACATGCACAATGAACACAAACACCATAGCCATTACCTAACATCGTGCAACTAACATTATCATAGTAATATTGGTCACATCATGGAAACCTAAGCATGCTGTTGTGCAACAAATTTTGAAGCAACCATGTAACATGGAATAAGAGAAATTGAGAAAAGAAACAAAATTTTCACAATGAAAGATGATTTTTTTTTTTTTAAAAAAAAAAAAAAAATACAGTAACACACCATATTTAAAGCTGACAAGGAACAATTCCAAGTACTCCTTAATGCTACTTGCCTACCAGAATTCGAATTATACCAAAGGTGAAAGAATTGAAAATTGGTTTTTACAGGATTCACAGATAGTCCCACCATGCAGTTTCTTCATTCACTACTAACAATCTAAAATCTCAGCAGATACAACATGATGGATTCACACTGTACCAATTCCAAGATTCAGATGTATATCTACATCTCATTGCATTTGTAACCATTCCTATTCACACTTAGAAGTAATAATGTATTCTTTTGATGTAGAACAATTAAAACCCAAAGAAACCAATTCGGCTGAAGAAGGTTAGAACTTAGAACAAGGGACCTCCAGTTTGATAAATCTCAAGCCAAATCTTTAGGCCCGGGTAGATTTATGTTAACAATTCTCACATCTTGGATACTTTACTTACATCAAAGTTAGATTTTCAGAAAGTCCCAAACTGTTAGAAATTTCCATAGGGAATGGCTCATCCTGGATAAAGAGTAGGCTATTGTCCTTATAATCCTAGATCTTTCCTCTTTACAGACTATAATTCAAATTTGAACTCAATTTGCAGAAGGGACCAACCTGTCGCTGTTATGCTCAGTAAATTCCATGAACTCTGTACAGACTATAATGATCTTTTGTTAAACTGATTTTTGTAGTTTCTCTCAGTTTACCGTCCCCCACCCCAACCTCAAATATCTTCTCCCTTATCTCCTTTTTCAACCTCTCTCTTCACTATATTCTAATTTTTCAGGCGAGCTTACCGCTTCGAAAACTCTATTTAAGAATCCATAAGTGAATGTCTATACAAGAAGTCCAAAACTTCCTTTCTCCCATCTCTGTGTCAGCTATCATTCATTTCAACAAATACTAAACCAGATCATCCCCCTGGCACCTCTTACCACGCCATCACGTGTCTCTATCTCTTAACATCCCTAAAAGTTTCACGAGTATCTTAATTCTTCCCAGGCACCTTTATGCTGCTGCTTAGATATATAGGTTAAAAATGCTAAATATTGGTCTCCCCAACTGCTGACTTGATCTACCAAAACTCCTTCCATAGCATGCACACTTCCCATAGTCGATTCTTCACAATGATTCAACATGCCAGCATACAGTATGGATTAGAGTTAGGTGCCACAGAAACCACAGCATTTAGTTCCCATAATTAAATATTTCTTCATATATTCACCTCACACAGTTCGTTAAATCCACATCTTTCTTGCTTCCTTTCTTTTTATAATAATCTGAACAAAACAGTTACTAAGCACCAAAAGCTCAATTTCTGTATTGTGATATTTGGATTACAGCTCCAAAGCAACCAATGAAACCATTATACTGTTTCCAACAAGCCTGAATTCTATTTAACTAACACTTCAAAAATGCACTGTATTCTTTCATTTCACCCTCCCCCTTGCATGTCAGTCTAGTGCTAGACATTAAATGACCAAAGAACTCATGCATTCCACATACTTGTGTAAAAGTCCAGTTTTAACTTGTATCGCTAATATTTAATATGCATATATTTCAGTTTACAAGAAAGCTTTAGATTTGATAGGATCGGTTTTAGAGTTAAATTATTAACCTTGCCTGTGTTATTCACTTATATAATTCCAGATGTGTCCTTTGTAGTATACAGACGGAGTAAAGAAATAGTTGATAAAAAATTAACTCAGCCCCTAGATTAGCCGCCAAATGAAGATGTTCAATAAGTGCCAGACTAACTAATTAATGTCAAAGTGTAATGAAATTGAGAAAGAAAAGATTACAGAGAGCAGAGCAGGAAAAGGATACCTGTTTAAGTCTTTCCTTCCTTCGCTCCTCCTGGAATGATAATTTATCATAATAAGTCCACTCATATACTCAAATAACTAAATACGAGATTGAAAAAGAACCTAGACATAAAGAAGATACTTAAATATCAAAAAGAATATTAAAATGACATATTATATTGATATCATAAAGTCCCAAGCAGTGAAGTATGTCATGGCAAATTTGCATAACAATGTGCAAATCAACACAACGTACAAAAGATCTTCAAAAGAGAATACACTACTAATTTACTCATGTAAGCCGCCAAATAGAAAACTATATGCAGCAATAGTCAAGATAATATAAGCAGCCTCTCATTATGACTCAAAAGCTTGAGCAATTTCTAGAACAGTGACCAGGAGTAAATAGCATTCAAGTGCTAATATGCATAACCTGTTCATGCCAAAATCTTTATTTTCTTCACTTTCCTTATATGAACTCAGAATTTATAATTATAAGTCAAAATTCAGAAATTCAAAAACGCTCCAGAATAATTATACTCTAGGCGTTTATGTAGTACTTCAAGATCTTCATTTTCCTTATATACAATTTATAGAGAATTTAAATGACCTTCTCTTTCAAAAGAAGCTCATTCTCTTCTTCTAGTCTCACTGCCATCGACTCCAATTCCACTTGGTAGGCCTAAAATCAACAAAATTTAACACAAAAGGTTAACCAGAAAATAAAACAAAACCCACTATATAAAGAACCAAAAACTAAAAATAAAAGGCAACCTGCTTCCGCTCTCTTGACCTTGCAGCTGACTCCCTATTCTTAATCATCCTCCTCTGCCTTTGCTGTGACGCCTTATCCAATGGTTCTAACAAGCTCAAGCTCCTTTGCTTTTGTTGTGCAACCTTATCCAAGGGTTCCAACAAACTCATGCTCCTCTTTCCTCTCCCTTTCCCACCTCCAAAACCCCCAACGTCCATTCCTAATCCCAGCCCGATTCCCATTCCCACAACCGGAGAATTATCATGCCCGTAAAGCCCGCCTGTCAAGATCTCCTCCTTCTTAACCTCCACAGTCACTCCCCTTCCAACCCCAACTCCACCGGCCCCATCGTCCACAGCCCCTGCCTTCACCAGAAAATCCTCCAGAGTCATCATCTCCTGCTTGGGCACCGTTTCAGTCTGCCTCTTCTTTCCCGCCACAATCTCCCTCCATACATCGTCCACCGTCTTTCTAATCGCACGAGGAGGCTCCACGTTCCCCACTTCGCAATCACTTATCGGAGTCACCGCCCCGGCCGCATCAAGCAGCGTAATCTCCGTATTCAACAAAGTAGTCGAACTCTCCCCCTCCGTAGCATCCGGACCGGGACCCGGGTCCGATTCCGCATCACTGTCCACATAAGTATTCCTCAAGAACTCATCCAACCTCGTAGAAGAACCCGAGGCGCAAGCCGAAAGCTTTCTCTTAAGATCTGAATTCCGCGACGCCATCAGATTCGATGACGCCATTAAATAAGAAAAAACCCACAAAAATTTGCCGTAAAAATTACTGATTACTTATGGGATTTCATCAGAACCATCATCGGATTGACTATGTCTTGTTTATTTGCTTCTGGGAATTTGTGTGCGTATAAGAAAGTGAGGGCGGTAGTGATGATTATGCGTGTCAGTGTGCTTTTGGTTGATCTTAGGGTTTTGTAATGCTGGTGATTTGTTACGAGGATAGTGAGCAGTAAAAGAGAAAGATGCCGTTTTCTTTTGGGGGACAGGTGACAGGTGTGTATGTGCACGTGCTTGGGTGGTTCCGGAGAGGAACCTACCTGCTCGTCCTTCATGCATTCTCTTCAAGGCCCAAGGCCCCCACCCTGCCATGCCCCGCCCAGCCCAAAAAAAATAGTTCACTATTTTATTTCAATCTATTTAAAAAAAATAGTTCATTTATCATTTTAAGTATATATTTACTATTTCATTTTTATGTATAGCCTTAATTAATTACTATTATTTAATTACTTATGTATTGAAAATTATTTCAAACAATTAATGACACAAATGTATATATAAGGAAAAATAAAGTAAAATTAAATATTCTAACCACATTACATACAAATCTTTAATCTACGTAAAATTACCTACTAAACTATCTTTTTAGGACAGAGAGAGTACTTGTTAATAGTACACCGCCTGAGTGGTAAATCCAACTGTAAAATTTATTACAGGTGGAAGAAAAATGAGAAAAGAGGAGAATTTGAAAGAAAACAAAAGGGAAGACATACAAGACATAGAAAATTGTCACGTACAGAGAGAACCTCCTCCCTAGAGTCTGTAATATGTCACTCGTGCTGCTTATGTTGGTACGCTGATAACTTATGTAAAGTGTCCAAATACACACCACATATATGTCTAATACCGTTTATGATTCGTTTTGCATTATATCTGAGGGATTCCTTGGTTTGGGCCGAAGAAGCAATGTTATTCGTTCATTATATGTCCGTGAACATCCCACTAAAACGCCGTCTGCTTATAATGGGCCATCAAGACTTCCAATAATCATTTTACTGGACATCGTGTTTCAAATATTTCTCTCTCTAATAAACTCTCTTTCTTTCATCCGATCATTCATACTAGATCTTCATTCAAAGATCAATTATTATTATTAAATGCTATGGAAATGATCTAAAGTCAAGAATTGGTATGTTAAGGGCTAGCACCCGGCCCAAGGCTGAAAATCGAGTAATCAAAAATAAATACTTGTCGCACATCTACACTGCTAGCGGTATAAACGAACCAACGACAATATTATGCTAATTAGCAGATTCAACCACTAAAGTGTAAGAAGAAATTATATATAAAGCGGAAACCATAGTTAGCACAAGGGGCGATCTGGATTTTTATGGAGCACCGAACATGATGAAGAAAACAAAATTGATTCGGCTAAAAACTCTCTGAAATTTTCTTTTTTCTTAGTAAAATTTCAAACTTTTTTGGGCGAGTGACAACTCTAGATCTGCCCATGGCTGGACAATAACGTTTTTCGACTAATCACAATGCAAGTTCTACGGAATATATTATGAATATATGTCATGATGCTTTTAATCACAATGAGTAGATCATACGCATCCCAAAAGCTTCCCGTGCTTTTCCCAACTAACTAATAAGGTAGTATATACACAAAAGTCGCAAGATAAAAACTCATAATACCAGTCTAATGAGAATGTACACCATAGCAGATGCTCGATAAGAATGCTCCGTACCTTAAGCAGTGAACACCAAGTAGAATGAGACTCGTCCTATCTGGGTCGGTCCATCTTTTACCTTCAAGTGGAGGAATACCATTCCCCATATCAGTCTTGGTAAAGTGAGCTCCAAGACTAGGAACAGCGAAAGAATCTGGTGGTGGAAGCCAACTAAAATCAACTGGATTTTCAGTTTTTTTTAAGTAATTGCTTTCACAGATAAGCGGAAGCCAAACTCTTGATGTTATAGCTAGAATACAATTGTAGAACTGCTTGGTTATTTCCTGGAACTGCAAACTTCGATCTCGACTGCTTTTACCATTTGCTCGAAAACTATACTCCATTGAGCATTCAGGGCATTTGGGAGTTAAAAATGATGACGGTTCCAACATCGGGAACAAGTTCCATGAGGAGCAGTTAGCAAAATCTATCATTGATTGCCCTGCGCTGATCCAGTAATTTGCAACAGATGCTATGAGGGAAGACTCAAACATAAAAAGATGGTGACTAGCTCCAGCAACTAATAAAGAATATGCAACACTAGTTTTCTGGAAATTGAAGGCTTCAAGTTTCTGTGCATCGACTCCACAATCAAGAGCTAACAGATCACTTGCTCTGACTTTATAGGCTGAAGCCAATGTGGCATAGGCATTCAAAGTAAGATGATGAAACGGGTGAAGCTTGATTATACGTTGCGATACCGCTTCCTTTGGTTTTAGTTGGTCAATGGTGTACCCATGACTGAGTAAGTTCTCAAGCTTCTCACAACATGATTTCACATCACCAAGGCACAGGTATTCGTCTATAATGTCATCAAACAAATCCGTTATATTCTTTATCTCCTCATCTCTAACCGGGTCAAGATCAGAAATACTTTCAAAGCAATCATGACTGAGAGCATACATTGCCTACAAAGAAGACAAAATAGTAGGTTAGTAATTGATCAAAGTAGCAAGAAATGTTACAAAATTTCGGCATCATCATCAGAATGTAGTATAGCTTATTGAAGGGACTGTTACAAGAGATACAAGAAGTTGAAAGACTTGACTTAATCCGTTCAGGATCTTTAAGAATAATGAAGCCAGCAAATGACTAGTTCAACGTGCAAAGATATGTTGGACGAGACGTAATAAAAGTACCAATGACAATAATCTAGGATTTCTTACGTTGAGATTGTAAATCTAGTAAACATGTTTTAAGTCTGTCTGTCCGTTAAAGACAAATTATATGGTACATGCCAAAGTTCTCATTTCTGAGATTTGCCAGCCTAACAGATCGGAAGAGCGTCGTACGAGCTGATTTGTGGTTTGCCATCAGCGCAACAGCAAGCTGCAACAGCCATATCCATTCACTACTAGTTAACAAGTATCACTAGAATTGGTTCGATAGAAAGTATATCCTACTTTCTGGATACCCTTATAGCTTAAAAAGAGTTTGATAAAAGAATAAAAAATAAACAAAAAGATCCCTGGCCAAAATATAGTACAGGGTGGTGATAATTCTTAATCCCATACTACGAAGTGGATGAGGTAAGAAGTAACGGAAGCCATGAGGTTTTCCAAATTCAAGATAATTGAAGAACGAAAACAAACATAAGGAGCTCAACTGTTGAAAAACATGCATTTATAATACAGAAGTGAGGCCCAGCATATGAAAACAATTAACTTGTTTCTTCACCAATTAGATCACATAAATGGCACTCTTTTAAATAAGGTGCAGCTACCGCCAAAAATTTTGTTTCCTGCACATATGCAACAAATTTAGAGCCTGTTTGCTCCCTTTTATTCTCCCAATTTATAAATTTACCTACCACTGATTTGACATTTGATTTGACAA
>CAVNYN010276781.1:0-28430 GCA_963692815.1 Nyctanthes arbor-tristis
CACCTTTATGTTTTCGTTTTTGTAGGTTTGCCAGGTGTTTTGTGGGTCCTGCCAGATTCATATATTGATGTCAAGAACAAGGACTATGGAGGTTGTCCATTTACTAGCAATTCTTGTATCTGCACTCAATGGAAGTGATTACAGTAATCCATTATGTTAACTTCTTTTTTTCTGAATCTAGGAGATAAATACATTAACGGAGAGATAATTCCTTGCCAGTACCCAACATATCAACCAAAGCAGTCTAAAAGTTCAAAATACAAGAGCAAAGCTTATGTGAGGCAGAGAGATGGTCCTCCTGCAGATCGAAGAAGGCCAAGACAAGAAGCCACTCCTGAATCTGCCTCTTGATGCATGGTAAGTCGGCTTACTTATTTGTATCTATGTTGGTATTAACTAATCTCATCTGTAATGATGGGCATTAATGTCCATGGACATGGTTTGTTCTTTGTTTAGTAAATGCCAAAAGTTGATAAATTTATTCAACCTGAACTTTTTCCAATTTTCTGTTCCTGTACTTGCATAGCAGAGCATAGTTGTGTAGAGGACTAGATGGGGTTAGGCAGTATTAAGGAAAAACAAGAAGCTAACATTTTTTTTCCAAGGATACTCTTGGCCGTTTCCAAATATTGCATACCAACATTCTCTTGGAGTTCATTAAAAATGTTTAGCATTATTGTTTCTTGATCGTTTGCAGGTGGAATATTGGTCGAGTATTGGAATTCCCATCTGTGAAATGCTTCTATATCATTGATGGCTTGAATAGGTTGAGGTTTCTGTGGAGATAATAGGTCGATGGAGGTTAGCAGGTCCTGCTTTTTTTTGAATCTGTGGTCAGTATTGAGACCAATTAATGGTTGTTCTACAAGAGAGAGTGTTCTATGATTATGTAATATGGAACTGCTTTTGTCGCATGTATGGTCGAACAGCTTGAATTCATTTCTCACACAGTTATTGGTTCGTAAATCCTAAAAGGTCTTGTCTAAAGTGTACTGTTTATTTACGTATCACGATAGGCTCATTCTCATTCTGTACATTTATCGTACCTAATTATTAATGGAAGGCTAATGAGAAGAATGTGATGAGAAGAAATTTATGAATATAAACACAATTATTACTATAAATTAAAGATAACATGTCATGGTATAAAAACATTATCGATGTAACCCAAAATCAAAACATACACTACAAGCAATCTTCCAAAAAGCACAAAACAAGAAATATGTACCTATATGTACAAGTTTCAAGCTGAAGTTTAAATATGTACCTATATCCATGTTGGTTTTCTAGAACACAGCTCAAATGACAGAAATAGCTCATTGTTCCTTTTAAAATTTGGGAAATTTGCAGCGAAAGGTTTCATTTTTTTATTATTTTTGTAAAGGGGTCCTTTTTTGAATTAAAATGTCTTCGATGCTCTTATTGATGCAAAATTTAAAGAAATTTCCATCTTACGAGAGTACACCAAAATGTAAGCAGAACATTGAGTGCCGGGAAAAGTACAGTTTGTGCAGTTATAAGGGATATTAATACATGGTGCCGATTAACATAATAATAATAATATAATTTGCAAAATCCTTATTGTGCATAATGACATATCATTCTAGATATATTTCAAAGTGTCAAGAATCTAAAAATTTAAATGTCTTGGATGATAAAATTAGTTGCATAAACTTGTCATTCTTTACATTTCATTGAATAAAAAGTTCACGCCCCATGTCGTAAATTTTTCTTCCTTACCAACCCTAGATTTCTACTTCACTGGTCTAAATAAGGTGGGAGATAGAGGCCGTAGCTCGTATTACTTTGTATAGTATATCTCTTTTTGGTAATTGGCAGTAAGATTTGTTCCGTGTGATAGGGTCATTTTAGTCCCAAAAAGTGTTAAAACACAAAAACTGCAGATGGTCAAAAAGGGACTTTTTTGCACATATGCCTTTATTTTTGGACTTTTCTTGCAATGTCCTCTTAAAATTTTCGAATGAATTGGGGACCCAACTTCTCCAAAGAATAAAGTTAGATACCACATCTGCAAAGCTTTCTTCTGCCGAACGAATTAGAGAGAGAGAGAGAGTCGGCGACGGCATCCAAGATCCCTCGCCGCCCATCGGCGAGTTTGACAGACACTCGCTGCGGAGTTTTCAACCGGTATTTGCATGAAGCTTTGTTCTTTACATGCTTATTATTCTTGCTGTACTTTCATCTGATTTCATATACCCGTTCCTGGTATCTATGTAATCAATTTTGTTCAAGTTTATTATAGACTTTTGACCCATTCTGCAACAATTTTCGTTGTGCAAAATCATCCATTTAATTGTGCGTATAATGTGTCTGATAAAATCTCTTAACTTATTGTTGTTTAAAATCTACTTTAAATGGTGTTCTCTGTTCAGAATAGTTATAGAAGTTACTCTTTTTAATCTTAATATAAATTATTTTTACTAGAAAGTCATACTTATTTTTGGTGAACATGAAGATCAGTTTTTCAATTATTTTGCTAAAGTATGCTGTAAATGCTTCGCTGTGCAAAGTTCTAAGAAACTGGGGGGAGAGAAAGTGTGTTGGAAGTTGGACCACAACAAAATGGATATGTTTCGGAAGAGTTTTTGGTTCTTCCACTCTAATCTTTCTATTGTTCTGGGCTTCTGGCTTGTGGGTAGCTCCTTTCAGGACGAGTTGTTGACAAATAGTTTCCTTTAAATGTCAGCTCTGTCAGATGATGAATTTTGAGCATTGATCAAGGAATTCGTATGAATGAAATGAGAGTTGTTTCCAGCAAAATTCGCCACCTACCATATGCATACTCATCAGATTCTTCAGTTCAGTTATTTTCTCCTCTCCAACACCTTGAAAGAACTTCCAATGGATCAGACTCCCCAAATGATCAAACTCCAACTAGTACCAAAGAAGTGCGGAGAAAAACCAAGTTTATTTCACACGAATTTGCCATCAACTTAATAAAACGAGAACATAATCCAGAACGTGCCCTAGAAGTGTTTAACAAGGTCTCCCGCCAGAGAGGTTTTAACCATAATAACTCCACCTATGCAATCGTTCTCCATAAGCTAGCTCAGCGCAAGAAATATCAGTACCTTGACACAGTTCTTCATCAGATGACCTATGAAACTTGCAAATTCGAAGAAGGTATATTTCTTAATCTCATGAAGCATTTCTCAAAATCATCTCTGCATGAAAGGGTACTTGAGATGTTCTATATTATTCAACCAATTGTTTGTAAGAAGCGATCTTTCAAAGCTGTCAGCACATGCCTTAATCTTCTGGTTGATGCGAATCGAATTGATTTGGCAACTACTTTGCTATTGACTGTGCGGAAGGACTATCATTTGGAACCAAATACATGCATCTTTAACATTTTAGTTAAACATCACTGCAAAAAAGGAGATCTAGCATCTGCATTTGAAATGGTAAAGGAGATGGAGAAGTCCAAGGTATCTTATCCCAACTTGATAACCTATTCAACTCTTATGGATGGTCTTTGTGGAAGCGGCAGACTAAAAGAAGCAATTGATCTGTTTGAGGAAATGGTCAACAAACATCGAATAGTGCCAGACGTTTTAACTTACAGTGTTTTAATTAATGGGTTCTGCCGTGAAGGAAAAATTGAGAGAGCTAAGACGATAATGGAGTTCATGAAGAAAAATGGATGTAACCCTAATGTAATCAATTACTCAGTGTTAATCAATGGGTTCTGTAGAGAAGGAAGGCTGGAGGAAGCCAAGGAAATTTTCAAAGAGATGAAAAGTGCTGGTGTGAAACCTGATTCTGTTATATATACCTCTTTAATCAACTTCCTGTGTAGATGTGCTAGGACTGATGAAGCCATCTTTATGCTGAAGGAGATGAAAAAAAACGAATGCAAAGCAGATGGGGTGACATTTAATGTGATACTTGGGGGATTGTGTAGAGAGTATAGATTTGATGAGGCACTCAGCATGCTTGAGCATTTACCGTATGATGGTGTTTATCTTAACAAGGGTAGTTATAGGATCGTGTTAAATTTCTTGTGCAAAGAAGGTGAACTGGAGAAGGCAGTCAATTTGCTGCATCTGATCTTCCGATCTGGTTTCTGCCCCATTTTGCGACTTCCAATGAATTGCTGGTTCGTCTTTGTGAGGCTGGGAAGGCAAGCGATGCTGCTATCATGTCATTTCATTTGATTGAGATGGGGTTTAAACCAGAACCTAACACATGGAGTCTGCTAATTGATGTTGTCTGCAGGGAGAGAAAACTATTGCCTGCATTTAAACTTCTTGATGAGCTAACCGTCAAATATTATCAATGTGATTAAGCAATCCTTTGTGATAATTTATACATTCTGAAGTAAGTTTTTCATTCTTGTTGCCTCTACAAGTAAGCCCTAAAAAGATATTTAGAGTCATTTTCTTTTTGGTCCTAAATCAATTGTGCCTTCTTGTTTGCATATTTGTAGGTGTGCTAGGTGTTTTCTGGGTTTAACTGAAGCAAAACATGGATGGTGGAGGTTGTTAATTTAGGCAATTCTTGTATCTGCCCTGTGTTGAAGTGATTACAGCATTCTGTTATGTAATAATGCCTCTGTCCCAATTGTATATTCTTGTTTACTTTTTAACGAGGATTAAGAAAGTTATTGGAAAAGCAAACGCGACAAATGATTTTTCCTATATTCCCTTATTTAATAAAAATAATAGTTATTACTAAACATATTAAACAAGGTTATCTTGGTAAAAAGACAAAAAAATAACTTCTTAAATTAGAAACAAGACTATTTGGGACAGCACAAAAAGGAAAACAGGACTGTATATTTGGGAAGGAGGGAGTACTAATGCTTCTTTTTGTTGAATCTAGGAGATTATACATCAGTGAACAGAATTCGTTGCCAATATCCAACTTATCAGCCAACGAAGTCTAGAAGTTCAAAATACAACAGGAAAGCATATGTGAGACATAGTTGGGGCTCCTGTCAAACGTAGAAGACGGAGACAAGAAGCGACTCCTGAATCTGCCTCTTGATGCAAGGTCAGTAAGTGTCCTTTTACTTGAGGAAATAGATGGAAGTCTTAGGGAAATGAGACAAAAGTGGAAAGTGAAGCTTCATGTCTTTTCATGTAATATTGTGATCAAAGGGCTGTGTGAGATGGTGAAAGCTGATGTCTTTTCATGTAATATTGTGATCAGAGGGATGCGTGAGATGGGAGAGTTTCATAAAGGGTCAAATGTGTTCATGCTATGGGAAGAAAACCTGATTTGGTTACATATAATACAGTTTGATAAGTTATACTTGGGGATGTAAATGAGCCAAAGAGCAGACTCGCGAGCCTAAAATTTGAGGGTATTGGGAGGGAGGGGGTTTAGATGCGTTCAGAGAAGTGGTACAACCGAATTGGTCAAAAGCGAGTGCTGTGCAGATTGAGCATTCTTTGCTGGCCTCTTTCATGTACATTAGACATGGGTGGCCTCTTACATGTGATGCCAGATTCTTGCAAAATGCAGTGGATGCTTTGATCAAGGATTCAGGAATTGAAGAGGCTAAGATGGTTGTTCAATGGGGTGACCAAATGATTCCTGCCATAAGAAACCTCAGTAGTATCATTAATGCTTCACCCCAAACTACATTTACCATCCTGACCACAATTAACACTCAAATTTTCCCACTTTGAAAAAAATACATTGTCCACTTTTTCTATGTTTCGTCTAACAGCATAAGCTTGACTTACTCTTCAAGAAGTGGAAGGCATTGATTTTTGTCGTTACTGTACATGAGAGGAATCATCCTTGCAGCATTAAGATAAGCATTTGCAAAAGAAGATGCATTAAGTTGATTTAGATGAAAATACTCCTGGTTAAGACTCTTCCATTCACTTGATATCAGATCAAGGACATGATTTCGTGCAACGTCACTGGATACGCCAGTGTGCTCTTTTGTATAGCAGTCTATGTATGAGCCATCATTCCCCTCTTGATTCTCATCCTGCCAAATGATCCCCAATTATAATATATATGTGATACTCAATGTTTTCATTTTTGGTATAACAAATAGCACAAATCATTACCTTGGCACTTCCAGAGTCATCCCACAGACGAAGAATTGTTGCTACAGAGGATATGAGGCCAGATGTATCATTCAAATGGATGGCTTTAATTCCGGTTGTTTGATCAAAACCCAAGAGAAAGAACGAGGCGACTTCCATTATATGCAGTCCAGCACTTAACTTCCTATTTTCTAGGTACTCTTCTGCTGTTGGAAAGTCCCTGGAGGCAAACCATTTGGCTTCTACCAGGAAAGCATTGCATACAGTTGCCCACTGAAACAACTTAGAATCACTAATGTGAAATTTGTGTGCTTATGAAGATACGGTATGAGAAATATGATATCTTTTAGATTATTTTTGTTCTGTATACAATTCGTTTGTTTAGTGCTGTTGCATCTTAAGCCATGAATAGAGATTTGCTGATTTACTGCTTTTTTTAGGGATTCAGTCGGGTTATGTTCCCACTGCTTGTTGACTCTGTTTCCAATCTCATTCATCGTGTCAAGTAGTGCCTTGTAACAACTTGTCATGTAGTTTGGTAACACATCCATGGCAGCATATTCCCATCTGTATATATGGTTAATTGACATTTGCTTCGGAAAAATAACACAAGTAATAAAACATTATCTGTTTACAGCTTCTGTAAAGAGTGCCAAGTTTTGGGGTGTCCCATAAACATCGAAAATGTCATCTATTATGTAGACAAGGGCAACTCATTTTGTAAGCTGAATCCTTTTCTCTCCTAAAGAGGTATCATTGAGGAATACCGAAGTCCATGTATATCATTTCACTGGTTGATTCCTAGCCAACTTCATTTCCTCTGCCAAGCCAAGCTCTTTCCACCACCTATGTAATGTATATACAAACAAAAAACCCGAACTTTCAACAAGAAAGTATGCGTACGAATGAGGACTCACCGGCGACCTATTTGTACATAACAGCAAGGCAGAGAACTCTCAAAATATTACATATTAACTTGGTGGCGGTGAGACTTGATTTAGGACCTCCGTATATGCATTAAGGCCATCACCTTTTTGAAATTACGCCTACTCAAAATAGGTAATTTCTCTAACTATCAAAAAAATAATAATAATTAAATAAAATAAAGGAAAAAAGAAGAAGAATTTATTCTAACTCAAGAGTCTTTACATGTAATAATCCTAAAATGCAGTCTATATTTCTTTTAAGAATAACGCAATCTATATGATGAGGAATACCTCCATATTGATAAAGGCACTTAAAAGTTTTAAGCTCTTAGATCAAGCTCTATATTTATATTATATATTTAGCATTATCTTCTGAACATCACTCATGTGTCGGCATGATTTTATTAATTTTTGCCAAGAAATCGAATAGCGTTGCGTGTTACTCTTGACAATTTGATGCAATTCCTGTCTGTGCATTGACTTGCGCAAATAAAAACCCATTTCCGCCAGTTCTTTCAGCGCTCTTTCCCATCCATTTTTATTTGATTAAAATCGCAAACAACGTTGTTTGAAGCCAATCCTGCCATGCTCCTGTGATAAGGATGTCTTAAAGTGTGACTCACAATTTTTGACAAATTCTCATCCATATCCGCCATGCTTTCGCGAAGAAGCCGGCCACTGAAAATTGCTGCATCATCAACAATATCTTCTTCCAGACAAAGCTGTGATGCTTCATACAGTTCCTTCAATCCCATGATGTCCTGTCTTAGGGTTTGTCTGAACCTCCCATCATTTCCCTTGAAGTTATTGAATACACCATCAATATATATATATATATATGCACATTCAAAGTCATAATATATTAGGAATTGTTGTGATGCCTAATAGTTTTGGGCAATAGAATTAATTGAAACTCATTGTAATTCATAGGTTCTGTGCTCGCTTCACAGCTGGTAGCTAAATTTTATCTAGAAGCAACTTAATTAGTTATGTAGAGGACTGATGATCTTCTATGATTGCTCTAGTACATTTAGTGTGACTCTTTTTCATCATTTTGTAGAGGTGTTAATGCGGGCGGGCGGGCTGGGTTCAGTAGGCCTGTGAACGTATTAGCCAGGCCAAAAAGCCCGCTCATGTGGGTTTCTGATGCTGATTGGATTTGCCAGGAATTTTTTAACTACGGACCAGCCCACTTAAAAAGCCAACGTGGGCTGGCATATGCAGGTCATAGTTTGGCCCAGTCTAAATAATTTGGCCCACATTTTTCACATTTTGTGAAAAATAAATTAAATAATAAAATTTAGTCACTTTTTTCTTTTCTTTTCTTTACTTTTCTTTCTTTTTTTTTTTTTTTTTTTAATGTTCCTTCAAGAACAATAATAATTGGGTCTACTTTCAAAATAATAATGATAATGATAATAATTTGGTCACTTTGCTTATGTCCATTGTCCATTGTCCAGTCATTCAAATCATGGGCGAATCTAGCCCCGGGCCAGAACGGGTTTTAGCCTGTGTCGGCCCAAATTTTTTTTAAAATTTTATATAGAAAAAAATTAAAAATTTTACATTATGCCTATTAAATTTGTAATTGTTTGAGTTATTGCCCGTGTAAATTAAATTTCTAGATCTTCTACTGATTCAAATAGAATTAGAATTTTCACCCGTGCGTTGCACGGAAGAGCAACAGTAATAAGAAATTTCAACGTTAACATATAATTAAAGGGAATACCAATAAGGTACATCATTCAGCAGTCACACTGGGATGGATCGAATGCTTCCGTCATCTATGAACAAATAATATACCATTAACAATTTAGCCTAAGAGTAAATAAATAATAGTGCTACTAAAAAAACTTAATGCAAAAAAAGAAAAAACTTATCTAATCAATCAACAACCAATTGTCTTTCATCCATGTGTGTAAAAAATTACAGCTTTAAAGCTTGAACTTAACTTTCCTATAAATTCAAAGTATATGTAGAAAAAGGTCAAAAGCTTGAACTTAACTTTCGTATAAATTCTGCATCTTGGTGAATAGCGCCTATTTTTCTCCGTTTTTATTCCAATTCACCAATACAATATTTAGTTGCAGCCAGCAAGTTCTTTTTTAAGATTCTCATTGATGCTACCAATTGTGGTTTGTGCTTGGCACTTGATGTGGCCCCGCTATATGATGTAGGACAAGCAGCCTGGGTTGGATATGTCACGATTGCTCAAAGTGAATTTTATTTTTCACACAAAAAATGTTATTAGGGAAAGGGTACATCTCTGAGGCTTATAAATGTCTAATTCTTGACACTTACATTTACTCTGTACATCGTCATTTTTATAGCTCCTTATCATATTCGTTTCCCATTATTTTCTCTAAAGAAAAGTTATTTCTAGACATATCAATGTCAATATCTAAACAATAAAGGTCTGCTACAATGATCCTAGTTCGTCCTCTCCTCGACCACGCACACACATATTAGCCCTTCTCGTATCATGGAACATTTCCTGTAGAATTGGACAACACTCAACCTTCAAAATTTGGAATAGTTCCAGGACAAACCCAGATAAGCAACGATGCTAGGCAACCTCAAGTCTGTTTTTGTGCTAGACTATTGGGCCACAAAGCAATATAATCTCTAGGGTTTTTGGATTGGGATTCCATCTATTACCACTCAAATAAAGAAGTGAGAGGGGGAACCCCTGGGGGTGGTACATCATAGTGTATCTTGGAGACTCAATATAATACTGAAATAAATATAGTTGAACCAAAATATCAAGAACGGAGTAACTGGCGCAGAAACTAATCTCACCAAATCACATAATTAGTAGCAACTAATAAATCAAAAAAGGGCAATTATTTCAAAGGATTTGATTAGACATATGGAAATACACATTTCGCATCAAGAAGTAACAACCAAGCACATTTGGGTTTATGGTTAAAAATAAACATTCCATGGTTCTGGTTTTTTGAGATTGACTGAGAATCTATGATGCTTATGTCCTCAAAACGTAAAAGCCATCCTTAACATAAATAAGGTTGCATAGTGGCGCCATTTGTTGGGCAATACAGATTGAAATCAAGACAAATCGAAGTCAACTCAAAAGGCATTCAAAATAATCTGCTATAAGCAATAAATAGTGTTGGCAATTTAATCAATCATAGCATACCAGTTTCTGAATGTCAACCAATCAAAGGAAAACTCACAAAATGTGGAACAAATATAAAACGAGGACGTGAACAGCAAACATATTATCTCAGAAAAACTTATAAACGGGCAGTTCCCTTAGCAGAAAGATTAAGAGCATACCTTCAGTTGTTTTCCTTTTTCGTGGACCCATATTTTGCTCCCAGTTCAATCCAAAGAATGCTCATAGTTTGCTAATTTATATCAGTAATATGCTTAGATGAGGCCAATTTCGAACTTCCATTGCTAACCTGGGAACATGGGAATGAATAAGTAATAGTGTAGGCTCTTTGTAGTTAATCACAATTTAGAGCTTCAAGTCATAATATTTTATTGATAAATAATTTGTTTAAACGCTATTAATGGCAGAAAGAAATATTAAATATTGAGAATTCAATCTCATGAAACAACAAAGTCAAAAATTTAAAAGCATTTACTTTCCATACATCAATCATGTATAAAAATAGTAACCAACAATGCTAGGCAACCTAAAGGCCCTTTTGCACTTGAAAAATCAGAATTTGAGAACTGTTGGTCTACATAGCAATATACTCATAGTTCCAGGCTTTGCGAATTAGGATTTCATGTACCACCACTCAAGTAAAGAAGAGAGAGGGGGAAGCCCTAGGTGGTTATAAGCATTTGTTATAGTGTCTCATTTCTTCGATGTATCCTTGAGATGATTGGATGGCAAAGGGTCATTAGCTACTGGTTTATTGAACTTTTATCAGCTAAAACCAATGGATTAAGAAAACTGATTTCAGGAAGCTTACATTTTTATGTGAAAAGATGTAGTCTTCTTTACATATTTTCCTAAAGAAAAAGGAATGGAGAAATAGTAACAGATTGATGAAAATTCAGAAATTTGAGTAAGAGATTAATGGATCAAAGTATATTTGCATAATCAAGAATGCCATGGAAAAAGGCACATAAAATCACCACTCAATAGTATGAAATCAACTTGTCTCACCAAACGCCATACAGCATCGTGTGAGTAGCCAAAACCTTTGTCCATCCAAAATCTCGATCTTCTTCATTCAGCCCAATAAAAAATCTGACGCTTCTCTTCTACAAGAAATCAAACAACGATTCACTTTTAAAATAAAATAAAGAAATTAAGCAATAAAAAAAATCTGACTCCCCGCTTATAAGGATTCATACGTCAAAAAATCTGGTTCCGTATTATACTTTTACAGAGTTTCTAGTGCTGCACAACATTGATGACGACCTATAAATTTCATACCAATTTAGACAATCAGGGAAGACTTGAAAAAAAAAAAAAAGAAAGAAAGAAAAGAAATTATCTATAGTGGCTGGCGGCCTGGAGATTGAAAGCAGAATAAGTGATTAATTTCTTCCAAATAGGATTCATTTTCCATATTAAAGGGGACTCTAATTAGGAAGATTGCAAATCAAAGATAACTAAAAAATCGGGATTCAAAATGCACAAGCCACCTATGTTGTGTCTGGCAGGATGAATTATGGAGCCAGATAGGTTACAGGCAGGAAACAGTGAGCTAATTGCACTAGACAATTACATAATTGTGCCCACTAAACTGTTGTTTAATATATATATATATATAGATTATGTTTATGAAATATCAATTATATTTTTGATAGATTTGCAAATTAAAAACATGAAAATTAGATATTGCATGTCTACGAAAATTTATATCTAGTTAATTAGTTTTAAAACTAGAAATTTGAAATCTAATAATACAAACTATTGATTAATTTACATCACCATGGTTAAAAAGCATATCTCAATACATGTAAAACTATCAACCACATGCAAATATATAGTTTATGTACGTCACATATATTTATAATTTAAAATTATTAAATAAAAATATGAAATTACATTGTTCTATATAATATAAAATGGTAAAAAATATAAGGTTAGGTTTCAAAAACAACAAATAAAAAATAATTGAGAAAAAGTAATGAAACTAATAACTAACTAAAAATAAAAATATAAAAATATAATAAGTGAAAAAAAAATTAATATACAAAGGTTATGGCGCCATAATCAATGCGCTTGCAAGCCTGTAGAGGCACGCCTTTTTTTTTCTTTGTGGGAGAGGCTCTTTATCGCATATTTCAATTTTTTTTTTATTTGTTCGCCATGGTTTACTGTCGGCCCACCCGGTGGATAAAAATCTCAGCCTCTGATTCGAACCGGCTGGCCTGTGGTCCTGTGCTTTAACGGGCAAGAAGGCGCACCCATCTTGACACCTCTATTGTAGGGTGTGTATTGGACGACAATGTAATCAATATACTACTTACATCATCTCTTTATAATTTTACCTGCAGAGTTGGAGTTGCTTTGTGGAGTGGGTACATAAGCCCATGTCCATTATGGACCAATGCCTGACCACCACCTATGCCGGCGTGCTGGCAACCGGAATCTAGGATGAGCAGCCAGCGAAAGGGAGAGTTTTCTTTGTTGTTTCGGTTCTCGGTTTTCTTGAGATATTCTTGTTTCGTTCCCCTATTTAATCTTGTGATTCTTTGTGTTAAATGTGAGGATTAAAATCCAACATGTAGCAAACATGTCATTCGGGTGTAAAGGTTTTAAAAAATTCAATCCCTTTGAAGAAGTTAAAAATAGAGTAATAATTTGTCGAAGGGCCAAATAATTAGGAAATAAGAAATAACCTGGTTTTTACGACGTATATCCTTGTTTCTGAGGAGCGGGGAAGAAAATGAAGCAGATCGAAGATTACTGTACTTATAGGTAGCAGCATAATGTTTCTTGAGAAGGTTTTTTGATTTCCTCGTGAAGTACTTGATAAGACCTACTTCTAGGTGTTTTTGTGATACCCAATAGTCTGGGTGATGATAAAATTAATCGAAACCCATTATAATTCGTATATAGGCTGTGTGCTCACTCAATAATTGGCAACCGAATTTCATCTAGAAGTAATTTAGTTGTGTAGATTAAAGATCGGCTTAGATCCCGATACTCAATGATCCACTATGGCTACAGCAGAAGAGGGAGTTTTCTTTGTTTGTTTCAATTCTAGGGTTTCTTGATTTCTTGTATATATTTTCTTGGTTGGTTCTTGTGTTTAACCTTACAGTTCTTTGTGTTACACGTACCATGTGATCCATTCTTCGAGTGCAAAAGTTTTAAAAACTTCCCTTAAACTAAGAATAGGCCAAACAAAAAAAAAAAAAAAGTTAAAAATAGAGCAGTAATGAAATTTGTTGAAAGGCCAGCAGGAAATAAGAAATAACCTGGTTTTACGATGTGTCCATGTTGTCTTAAGAGCCGGAAAGAAAGTGAAACGTTATGAAGTGTACGGTACTTACGAGTAGCAGCATAATGTTTCTCCAGAAGTTCTTCGATTTGGTCCTGAAAGTGATGCTGAAGATCAAGCCTTTGAGTCTCATCAACCAAAATCAAATTTTTGCTCTACTTTTTGTTTGTAACGTCCAATGTTATGGAAATTTTCTTTACCTGATGAGCAATTGGAAGTTATCTACTTGTGAATTCTAACACGAAATGGATATCTCTTTCCAATTTTTGAAATATAAGTTAAGAGATAATTAGCTGGGAGTCGAAAGCAACGGGCTTATGCACAATGCCATGATCATCAGTTGAATTGTGTCTCAGATAAATTATCACTAATATACAAAATGGTGGTGATATTGACATTGTACTTTTTTATATTTAGTCCACATATGCATTTAAATTGTAATATATGTCATCCACATTTACTAATTATTCAAATATTTACGTTCCCAAATTTTTCTTCCCACATTTTTATCATCAATTTTCATTGACTAGCATTTATTATATCAAAAATAATTTTTGCTCAAAAAATTTGTTAAGAAAGACATTTAAGTATTTTAAATAATTAAAAGATGAGAGATGATGGTTAAGTCTAATTACCTAAATTTTTGGCAATTTCAAAATTTCACTGATCAAAATTTTAGATAAAACTTATTGTTTCGAGTAAAAAGTACTACTCGATAGTAAGTTGGAAAAATAAGAAAAAAATAAAGTGATAAAAAGGTTTAGAATATAAATACATGACTAAATAAAGTTTATGGACAATTATTGTAATTAAAATGTGGTGCATATATAACAAACTGTAGCGTCAACATAATTAATTTACCTGCACAAAAGATGAGACGCTTGTAAAACATTCATTTTCACATTTTGTCCTTCACATTTTTCCTTAATTCCTATTTTGCCCATTAGTGTCTTCAATCATATTGATTGCAAATGCATCCTTCATCTTTTCATTAATATACACATAATATTATATAAAATGTGATGTGTGTAAAATATTCTGTTTTCACTTTGCCCTTTTTCTTTTAATTTCCACATGCATGTGACGTGATAGATTTTGATTGGTAATCTGGCTCCGTACAAGGAGTCAGATCTAGATCATTAGAAATTTTGGTTTTCATTTATCATTAAAGAAAGCATGTGAACAATGCTAAAAGATGTGGCTCTAATCCAATGGAAAGTCCAATTGCCTACTTGAAGGCCGTACATATGAAGAGGACCCATATATATATATATATATATATATATATATGAAGAGGAATGAAAATTTGAGATAGAGACGCTTGCGTATTATCTCCCTCCATACGTTATCCCACCAGACACCCGTGACAAGATATTACTGTGGACAACCCACATGTGATAAATAGCAGAGTTCAGCAAATGCTTCACAACTAACAATTGGATTATCTTCCTATCCCAAGCCAAGCTTTGTTATTATAGCTTCAAAGTAAAAGATAAAAGCAATCCAAACCTCCTATGTTTGTGTCCCTCCCATGTAATAAAACTTTTTGCTAATAAGAAGTGTGTGAGTGTGAGGGAACTGCATCCACATGCATGTCTAATCTTCGAGATTAACTTTATACAACTATAAGAAAAATGAAATTCTGTTCAAAATAGTTAATCAATTAGATGAAGGAGCTCATTCTTCTAAAAACTCTTTCCAGATATATTTTTAAGTCTCATCACAAGTATGTATAGAGTAACCACGTATAATGTTTTTATCAGACTAAAAATGTATGACATCTTATAATTGGTCTTTCATAAAATATCTCAAATTGATATTTTGTTTTTAAAAAAGACCCAAAAAAAAAAATTCATTAATGGAGCTTGATTTTCAAGCACTGATAATACACTAACATTGCAGGTTCAATTTGGAGATATTTTATACTTACACATGGAACATTCAAAACGTGTTGGACCTTGAAAGTCCAGAAGTTACTAGAATACGATTGAGTACAACGTCAATTATAGGTAAGACTTTTAGTGGGAAATATTTTTTCGTTTAATCTACCATTGATGGTGATTATAAATACTACCTCCGTCTTACAAAGATAGTTTGATAGATATTTTTACGTAGATTAAAGATTGTTACTAGAATATGATGGAGTACAACGTTAATTATAGGTAAGACTTTTAGTGGGAAATATTTTTTCGTTTAATCTACCATTGATGGTGATTATAAATACTACCTCCGTCTTACAAAGATAGTTTGATAGATATTTTTACGTAGATTAAAGATTGTTACTAGAATATGATGGAGTACAACGTTAATTATAGGTAAGACTTTTAGTGGGAAATATTTTTTCGTTTAATCTACCATTGATGGTGATTATAAATACTACCTCCGTCTTACAAAGATAGTTTGATAGATATTTTTACGTAGATTAAAGATTGTTACTAGAATATGATGGAGTACAACGTTAATTATAGGTAAGACTTTTAGTGGGAAATATTTTTTCGTTTAATCTACCATTGATGGTGATTATAAATACTACCTCCGTCTTACAAAGATAGTTTGATAGATATTTTTACGTAGATTAAAGATTGTTACTAGAATATGATGGAGTACAACGTTAATTATAGGTAAGACTTTTAGTGGGAAATATTTTTTCGTTTAATCTACCATTGATGGTGATTATAAATACTACCTCCGTCTTACAAAGATAGTTTGATAGATATTTTTACGTAGACTAAAGATTAGTAGGTAATGTAATTAGAACATTTAATTTTATCTTATTTTGTCACATATACCCCTGTGTCATTAATTGTTTTAAATATTTTCAATAGATAGGTAGTTGAATAACAATTATTAATTAGGGGCACACATGGAAATGAAACATTAAATACATGTTCAATATGATAAGTAAACTATCTTTTTAGGACGGAGATAATATAATTGTTCAAAACGTGCCATAAATTGTGAGCCATAGATGTCATAAAATCACTGCCATTTTCAACTTTTTGGTGATCGAGTAACATTGATGGCAACTGAATATATGTATCGTGCTTTTCTTGGGCGTACTTCCCTTGTAACATAAATGTGATTAAATAGAATATATGGCCAATATTTGGCATCAGAGGAATTGATCCTGTGCTTACAAAAAGAATATGTCCTGGAGGAAACATCACATTAACTGATTATAATAACTATTATGCTTGTGTTAAAGCTCACGTGGTCTGATGGGTTACAGCATTTGAGTTGGCTTCTTTTATCCCTTAAATTAAGGATTTGATTTCACTTTCTTACAATTCATTTGTATTGAAAAAAAAAAATTATACATGTGCAAGAAGACTGAAGGCTCGAACTAGGACTGAACCAAACCCGCTGGTCCTTGTTCAAGCTTTAACTTTCAAAGATCGGGTTTGAGCCTGAAACCTAAAGTCACATTTATGATCCGATCCGCAACTTCAACATAAAACCCAAAAAATATATAAATAGTAATTGTTGAAGGAGGTAGTTAGTTGGTCTGTCTACTTCTAGGTCTAGCCTTCCAAGTTTTGTCACTAGTATTTTCATTGTACTACCATACAGCAAGTACTTTACGTGTAATTTGATATTTTTTTAATACCACTCAAATATATAAGTAATTATAACGCAAGTTTAAACATAAAAACCCAAGACGTGATTTTATTTGCCCAAATATTTATGCAAGCTTTGAGGGCTCTAAAATGCCCAAAAAAAAAAAAAAAGAAGAAGTTGCCCGATGGTGTTGCCTTTATATGCATGTAATTTTGTATTTGAGGACCATGGTCATGAATATATAATAATATAATGAGGGGCAAAAGTGAGTGCAACTAAATAAAACAATTCAATTTAAAAACTTCAAAGAACACTAAACACGAGAGCCACTTCTTCATCCTTTTTTTGGGGGGGTGGGGTTTGGGGGGCTTCAAATACTTGAAAGATTAGGTGGACTTATTATATTTGGTTTTAATCTTTTGCCTTAATGTTCAAATACAGTAAAAACCATATAAAATCATATATATAATATAACACTGTATAGTGATATACAGATATGTGGCTTGCATCGATGCACGCTATGCGATATGTGGTGTGCATCGAATGACAATTTCGAACCAAAAACCCGATATCTGCGGGTACCCGCCCCGCTAAGTATTGGGTCGGGTACAGGGGTCAAGAATTTCGTCCCGAATTCTTATCGGGTTGGGGATAAGAATTTTTTTTTTTAATTATAAACAAAAAATTTGATATAAAAGGAGTAGTGAGGAGTCGTTACCTGAGTTCTACCCTTAGAGCAAGATTAATGTTGGGGGAAAAAGTTAAGGGGAAAAAATATTATTTAATGTTATTGGAAACATATAATTTTATATATATTTCCTAATATACCCTTTGACTTATTTAATATTTCATTTGAATTGTTCTTTGTTGTTGATTGCTATGTATCATAAATAAGGGTATAATAGAAAACTAAAAAATTAACTTAAGAAAGGAAAGTATAATTTGATACGTATAAAAAAGGAAAGGAGGAATATCTTTTTGGGACGGAAGGAGCATGTTTTATTCACAATGTCCTTGAAACTTTCTACAGCTAGACATTCTCAAAGACATTGTGAAGAAAAAATAAAAAATAAAGAGAATAAAAGGTACAAAAAAAAGTGAAAGAAGACAGATAAAATTGAAATTTGTAAATTTTGTATTTTTATATCTCTCCTCCACGTCTACCCAAGAGTAGACATTTTCGTTAGAGATGCTCTAAAAGAATTAGTGTGGATAATTTTAGTTAGTGTAGTAAATTATATGTTTTGAAACTCACAATTGTAAGTGCCATTCTCTAATTGTTTTGAATTACTGTTGTACGCATTGACAATCGTATTTATTCATTATCATTAGTGTGATATTTTAATTATTTGGCATGATAGTCATATTAGAGCATTCACATTGGTGTTATTAAATTTAGATATCCACATAAATAAAAATTGTACTTTAAATTGTTGTTAAATGACACATATGCAAGTTAAATTTAACAACTATTAAAGTGTCACATTGATAGTGTTAAACAAAATTACTAAAATCTATTTTAAATCTAAGTGAGTCTCATTATTATCAAAAGTTATTGGTCAAACTTGATTAAATAATAAAAAAAGAAATTTTTAAAGACATTAAATTCTAGCAAAGTGTTAAAATTGTTGTTAAAGTTAACAATAAAGTTAACAACTCATCCAAAAAAAATTCTTATAACAATCTCCTTAATACCATCAATGTATGTTAACTAACTTTACTAAAACTTGTAGATGCTCTTATGCTACATAATAATTTCGCATGCCTTTGCTAGTAATTTCCACACATAGATGTGGCTTTAGTATTTAAAAAAAAATGAAAAAAAAAAAGAAAAATGGATGTTGCTTTAGTAAAGCTGATAAGTTTTTTGGACTTAGTTATTATTATTCTCCTGATCGTTTTTTGAATGACTGTCATCGCATTGTAATATTATTATTAGCAAGTAACAAGAGAGCCATATATGATTAGAAAGTAAAAAGTAGAGAGATTAATTCGTTAATAATCTTTTTTAATAAAAATTAAAAACTACATATCTCAAATATATTTATTATATCATACAATGTGCGACCAACGTCTACATGGCTAGTTATTATAATCTATATATCCATTAAATAAAAGGTGCAGTTCTCATCAAAGGCTCGATTTTTCTCAACAAAGAATTCTAATATGATCTCTTTCTCCTTGAAAATTCTTGACATTATCCTATTATTATCTGATTTCTATCCCTCCTCCTTAAACGATTTCAAAATTTGAATTAGTTCATTATGTTCTGTATTTTTTATTATTCTTAAGATTATTTTTATATGTATCATAATCGTGATTATAAAAAAGTTCATTTTTCTTAACATGAAAATTTTCAAGCACTTCCAAGAAGTACTTGAAAATTACTGTTTCTTAACATCTCATTCGTTTAACATATGATTCAGTTACTGTGTAACAATGACTAAGGTACTATTTATTATAGTAATAGCTACTATTGATTTGATCAGAAAAAATAATTTTTCAACAATTGGATACTTGACAAAAGTAAAAAAAAAAAAAAAATAGAACATATTAATTAAACTATTATATAATAGACAAATTAACGTTGAAAAATAAGAAATTAATTTTTAAGTGAACTACTTACATATTGTATAGGTCAGTGTCACTATCGTAACATATTATTATATTTTTGACTTTTATTATCTGAATTGTGAACTTCTAGTGTAACACACGAGTGATAATTTAATAATAAAATAAAAAGAAAAGTAATATAAGTGGTAAAGATTTTTAAAAAATTTGAAATGTGTGGTTATAATTGCATAGCTTTTGAGAAATATGTAAAATTATAATTTTCTTACAGTAATTTTGAAAACTATATGAGTAATTTACAGCTAACGTCCCCAACCTTTCAACTTTGTTGAGATAACATCCCCAACATTTAATTTTCTTTGTGGAGGACCTCAACCTTTCAAAATCATTACACTTAAGGCCCGTCGAACAGAAACCGTTTATTCTACCTTTAATTTTAGGGAATATTTTAGTAAAATACAAAAAATATAATTATTTTAATGTTCAAAAAAATTTTAAAAAAAAGAGGGAATCTCCCTCCCCAAGGCTATCGGAAATGGCCATTTCCGGCAACCTTGGGAGGGAGGAGTCTCGCCCCCTCTTTTACTATTGGAAATGATACGACTTTAGCTGTCATTTTTGGTAGCCATTGAACCTCAATGGCTGCCTCAATGGCTACCAGAAATGACAGCCAAAGGTGCTGCCATTTTCGTGCTAACATTTCCTGCAGCAAAGGGGGGGAGACTCCCTTCTGTCAAGGCTGTCGGAAATGGGAAATGGCCATTTCCAGTGGCCTAGGGGGGAGTCTCCTCCATTTTTTTAATTTTTTTTAGACATTAAAATAATTTTTTTATATTTTATCAAAATACCCTCAAAATTAACGACAGAATAAACAGTTTCAGTCCGAAAGACTTTAGGTGTAACGATTTTAAAAGGTTGGGGATGTAATTTCAATAAAGTTGAAATATTGGGAACATTAGCTGTAAGTTATCCAAACTATATTTATGTGAACCTATGATTGGTAGCCTGTCACATCTAAGTGGTTGGGCTCAGATACGTAAAGTAATACTTATAACAGTCCGCCCATGGAAATAAGGCTGGGTTCTTTACAGAGATAGGTCTCCAATTACAAACTGACATATCACCTGACCCACATTACATGGCAGCATCTCATTGAAAATCAGGCTTTGTAAGGAACCCTTCCCTGATTCCTTAGAAATTTCTTTACTTATAATGCTATTTTTTACAATTAATTTCTCGCTCTTCTTTTGGTACAATTATTTTTCTGGTTTGCTGCCATATTTTTGTTTTCTACACTTTTCCCCTTTTTTAATTCTAGAATAATGCATTTCGGTTACATATCTTTTTACTTTTTTATGATGCTTCCTTATTGTTAGTGTAATAGTCTTTTTTTTTTTTAGTTATTTCGTGTAATAGTCTTTTTTTTTTTTTTTTGAAATTGTGTAATAGTCTTATTATAATACATAATAATTTCTCTTGCCTTTGCTAGAAATTTCCACACATAGATATGGTTTGAGCAAAGTAGATAAGTAGATAAGTTTTTGGGGCATAGTTATTATTATTATTATTATTTTTAGTAGAGTAGATAAGTTTTTGGGGCATAGTTATTATTTTTTTTTTGAACCACCGTAATCTTATCGTAATATTATTATTAGCATGTAACAAGAGCTATATTGATTAGGAAACAAAAAATAAAGAGATGTCATGTTAAAAAAAAAAAGTTGTGACAAGTAACCCTGCAATAGTTTTTTTAGTAAAAAATAAATGTGTATATCTCAGATATGTTTTTCGCACCATACAATGTGCAGTGCACATTTGAATGACTAGTTGTAATAATGAAATGAGAAGATAAGTAGAATGAGCAGTAAAGATATAATGAGAATGATAATTTGAAATGTATAGTTATAATTGAATAGTCGTCAAATTAAAAAATATATAAAATTACAATTTTCTCATAGTAGCTTTGACAAATATATATTTATCACATCGCTATGATTCATAGCGTATCAATCATAATGGTGACATATGTTGACGTTAGGTTCTGACGTAGACCTAAGTCAACAATGAATGTGTGAATAGATTAACCGATTAGGATCTCGCTTCGTAAAGAGACCCGATTTGGATGCTAGGTCGGATTAGATGGATTAGGAATCATGTTCAGGGTTAATGGATCGTATTGCAAGAAATTTTCTCTCTAATTTCTTAATTTAGGCAAAAAGGCCTTTCTCCCAAATGGCACGCTAAAGCCCATATTTATAGGTAAGTTCCAAGGTTCTTTGGGGATTTTATACATTTAGTTCAGACAAAAACTTACTTAGCATATGTGAAAGTACAACTTGTTCCCAGTTCTTGTCTTAATAACTGTTATTAACTGTCAAACGTCCTTCGTGTTACTCATGCGCCTTATTGTCATATCGAACGCAAGGTATTACTAGTCACATCTGATTAGAATCATGTTCTGATCTAGTAGTCCAAGTCCGCCATCTCTAATCGGTCAAAATGTGCCGATCTGAAGTTGTCCTCCACTTCGCTTTATGAGTTAGCCTTTTGATAATTCCTGATCGGCCAGTGGGTCCTTAAGCTAGGTCAGCTCTTTCATGGCGCACAGGCACTGACAATTGCCCCCATCATCTGCGTTTTGCCCTAACTGGGCTAATGAGGACGATGCCCTTGAGATCGTGCCGTTGGCATAACTCCTTCTTCTGACAACTCAGGTCCCTAGAAGTTTCCTAGCCATGCGTCACCCTCTGATTAGCCAGTCAACTAATGAGATTCCGTACCTAACAGCGTTCAGACATAAGCGATGTCAATAGTAGTCGATTCGAACAAACTCATTTCGAATTCCGTGTTGTCCCACTATATATGGGGGGGATAATTCATTCATTATCGCTTATTTTTTCTGAGTGCTCTCTGTAAAATTTCTCTCTCTAGATGATTAGGCCTTCTGGTCATCCATTCCGTGCTAGTGTTTTGGTCGTTCCTCACTTAAGTAAGCAACGCTAACTTTTATTTTCAACTTTTCCCATTTTTCTTCCTTCCAGTCTAGATGCCAAAGATTAGAATAAGGTACTCACAGCCGTCTTCACCTCGAGACGCCATCGATGATGGGTGTGAGGTTCGCTCCAAAAAGGATGTCACTCTTGGTACGACGGAAGGAAGGGCTTTTGGATCGGGCGATGAATCAGCCGATCTGATTTCCAAATAGGACTTGGAGGTTGGTTTTGGATCAGGCTTAGAGGTTGGTTCCAAATCAGGCTTGGGGATGAATACGACGCGGATGAAGGCATAGGCCAGAGTGAGGGAAAATCCAAAGGGTTCAAATCAAACAATAATGGGAGTTTTAATTATTGTCCCCAGACTTGCCTATTTCCCAAGGCCGATCTGACCGGTAAGGATGCCAATGCCGAAGTGGGAGAAGAGACCGTTCCACAGGAGGGTATCCCTTGTGACGCCGTTCCTCTTCTTGTGGTTCACGGTCTTTGACCACCCGTAACCAATGAGCCTTCCTCTTCAGGTCAAGATCATGCTCCAGTCAGGATTCGATGTGCTACAATAGGACTAAGAGAAGGTAAAAGTGAGATAATTGGAGGCTTGGCATGAAAAATATGAGGTTCCTTCAAACGTCCCATTTGTACTTCCCTAACCAAGGGAAGAAGCTTATCGCCCACCCTTAGGTTACATGGCATGCAACAAGGGAATGCTAGAAGTCGGCCTCAGCTTCTCACTCATTTATTTGGTCACTGATTACCTCTGCTATCTAGAGATGGCTCCTATCTGTATCATGCATAATGGCTAGAGAAGATATTGGCATTTATTATACTTTGGCAAGGCCTGGGAAAGCCTATGCCATCCATTCGAGTTTTCAACCATTTTTACTTATTCAGGAGGGACAAAGCTGGTCAGGACTTTTATTACACTACCATTCGACCTGGTCTGACCAATCCCATTCAGTGTCTCCCAGACTCTATAAAGAATTGGAAACTCGATTGGTTTTAGGTAAAGGGAGAGTGAAGATCTGAACCCGTGAGCCTGATGATTCGGCCATTCTTGAAAATTTTATTATATTAAGTGATTCCTGCTCTGATTGTCATCCATCATATTCCGTCATTTAACATTCTATTAATACTTTCTTTTTTCCAAACGGAACTTAAAGGACTACCAAACAAAAGAACTTGAGAATCAATTTTTTGAACTTGTCGGAGACGATCTCTCTAGGACTCTTTACAAAGAAATCCTTACTGTTGATAGGCTTTGGCAAGCAAGTCTGACTACTCCTAACGATTTTGGCCTTCATCCCAGTCCGGTCAGAAGGAAACCGGGTTCTAATACTCTCCATATCCGGTTCTCACTTTCCTTTTATACTTCATAAAATTTTAGTTGTTTTGCTAGAGGCTTATCTGGTTTATTATTTTTCCCTGCAGAGGACGACATCAGCTATCGACCCTTGAAGAATAGGAAAGGAAAAGGAACCGATCAGGCCAACATCGAAGAAGAAATAGAAGCTGCGGTTGCTGTTTGCGCAAAGAAAGCAAAAGCTAATCACCCACCACTTCTGGGAAATCACTCCTTAAACGGTTGGGGACGGCTCCTCCTCCAGAGACCCCAAAGAAGCGGCCTTCTAATCAACAAAAGCTTCATCCTCCCAAGAAAAGTAAAACCTCTGGTTTTGAACCCCCAAGGAATCTCAATGCAACTTTCTTTGGTACAAAAGGGGATGTGAACAGGTATTACTTTCTTGTTCATGAGGCCAGGGCGGCTGATGGTAGAGTTTGCAATCCGCCAAAGGATCGCGGATCAGATCAAATCATGGTCGATCTAATCCAATCCGATCCACTTAAAAAAACCATGTTTAACTTTAGAAGTCGCTAGCCAGGAAGTCAGGAACAAAGACTACAAACGTGTTTAACACCCACGTAAATTTACTAGGTAGTTCTTGTTGTTGATGAGTGATGACTTGATGAGTTTATATTGGACGTTGCCATGTTGATTGTTGAAGTTACTTTATGTTATGACTTATGGCCAATGGGCTTATGGCTTTTGCTTTCTACCTATAATTTAACTTGGTTGACAGTTGATACTTAGTATCGATTTAATTTTATTTTACTGTTACTATAGATTGTAGTGTAATGTTTGATGTAAAAACCAAGTCAGGAGATTAGAGTAGTATAATGTATGGTGTTAAAAAAAATTCTTGGATCGCTTGGTAGATCGCAATCTTGATCCGCGCCGATCCGTGATATGCTTTGATCCACTCCGATCCGCTAGTCATGGATCATGGAGTAAATCATAGTTTTGTAAATCTTTCATGGAGCAAAATGGATTGGTGCCGATCTGCCCTGATCCGATCCATTGACATCCCTACCTCCACTCAACATTTCCATGTCACAATTTATCCTTCAATAACTTAGCTTTAAACATGAGGTAAATGGTGGCTTTGACTTTGTAAATCGCATTTCACACTATAAAAACCAAACAATAAAAACCAAACAACAAGTAAAGGGATGATAAAAAGAAGTTGACCTTTATATTTAATTTAACTTTCAATTTCAAATGCACTATATACATAAATATAAATATAATTGTGACAACTTTAATCGGAGGAAATGTAAGTCTATCCAGCTTATTAGTTACTACAATATGTAAATTTTAAAATTCTCCCTGTCAAAACTCATAAAATGAAGATGTGAAATGTAATTTATTTTTTTAACTGGATTTGAATAATAATAAAAAACAGAAAAATATGAATTAAATAATGAAAAGTTACAAGAATTGGCTTAATCCTTATTTCATTACAATATACATATATGTAAATAATATAGTATGTAATAATTAATTAATTAATTAGGACTATATATTAGTTAATGGTGTATACGTAAATAAGTCGTTAAAACCCAAAGCAATAAGTTCAAGTAATATGAAAAGTTTTTTAATTAATTAAAGAGTTAAGGCGAGTAAGGAATTTAAAAAATATGCAAAGGCTAAATAAGATGGAAGTTTTTTAACAGAACTTTCAGAAAATATTTGAAATGGACTATATATATTTATATAAAACAGAATTTTCTCTATAATCAATAAGTAATCATTGGACAGAAAAATGAGGCCCGAACCGTGAGTTTCGGTCCTGGTAAGGGCTTTAAACTTGTGAAAATGATATACTAAAATCTATGATGACATGTATTTGTGTTATTTCCTCAATGATCAATGTAATCCAAAAAAATAGTTTTTAATAGCTATTCCAAAACATGGATTAACAAATATTTTCACTTAGATCAATTTGGGTGCAAACATATTTGGCTTCAAATACGGCAGATCAATTAGTTTCCCTTGTCAAGAAGAAAAAACCTGACCTAAGAGCACCCACAACCATAAGCAAAAACTTTTACTCCATTTTAGCATAAAACTGGTGGCCAACCGTGTGCTATATACGCACGGTAATTTGCAATTTACTAATATGGTGTGCCACTGTAGCATTTAAAAATGTTATTGTGTGCGTATAGATATGTGTGTGTGTGTGTGTTTTATTTTTTGCATTACTTTTTTTTTTTTTTTTAATGATTCTTCACTTCATGTGTATGATTATTTTTTTTTAGTTTTTATAATTTTGTGTTGGTTTCATCTTTTTAATAGTGCTATTCCCGAGTACTTGCAAATAGTTTCACACCAACTATTTATGTAATCTAAATTATTTTGTTAATTTGGTTCTTGTTGATGTATTAATTTCTTAAAAACAAATGAAATTAATTAGTGAGATCGTAAACCCAAAAAAAAAAAAAACATTTCGTAAAACATTGAAGTCAACTTGTACACGTGAATCAACCTAAGACATTGTCCTACACAATGACATTGAAAAACAAAGAAAACACAAACTACGTACCACAGATGAAAAAAAATATATATGCTAATTGTTGGATATTAAATAAAAATAGAAAAAAAATAGTTGTAGAGAAGATATAAAGTATGTGGGTTGGGAAGGTTTTTTAAAATGAAGTATGCTGTATTATATTCTTGAGTATTGGTACTGTAAAATATAGTACGAGGGTTAGAGATGACTTAACATACCAGCTTTTATTTTTTAAAACTTTTGGTAGAACTTTTTTGGATCTAACTTTGCCTATTTTTAGCATTTTTTTGTACCGTACTTAGAGTTTAAATGTTATTTCTAATTATTATGTGCATTAAAAAAAAAAAAAAAACTTGTTAAAGCTGTTTTCGCATGCGTATGATGTTTTGTAGCATTTAAATGTATTTTCTATTATATTTAACTGTTTGAAAAAAAAATTAACAAGCCTGAAAAACCTGAACCTCTTACTATTTTATTTACAAGACTGAACCCGAAAGATTCAATCCGGTTTTCGTACGTCCAAAACCCGAAACAGAAGCTCAAACGCCCAGGCCTACGTTGAAGTTCAGATTCGAATTTCCAAAACCTGAAATAAAGAGCATCAAGAAAGGATAAAGGCTATAAAACTGTCGGGTACTCTCGGAGGTACTTTCCGACCAATAAAAACACATCAGTTGCATAAAAAGAGACAACAGAAGAGTACTGCCCGATCAACTAGTCTTCATGAACAAAAAGTAGAAGCAAAGGCATGTGATATCGACAGAAGAATACTCTTTCATTCACAAATGCATATATCCCAATTATACCTGATGAACTGCATTTTATAAAATTTTCAATTGATGTCCTTGAAATACAGTATTTATGTGATTATGATTTACTGTCCAATATGAAGAAAATCTTGTTATTTTTCTTCTATTGCAGTTTGTGAATACCTTACGGTTGATCATCCATTACACAAACACGGGAAAATGACCCAGAATACCGGATTCAGGTGCAAATGCAACATCTGTCCTGCTGATTGCACTTCCAGGCAGTAGGCGGGGTTGAAGTACCTCTCATTTAATGGACCAGTCATCTTGAAAACTCAGTAACCATTAATCTGAGGCTTTGGGGATGGACCTATCAACCGAGAAAAAGGTACTGGGCCCCGGCTGGGAATGCCACGGACGCCAGAAAGACGATCAGGAATTGTTGGATCAGAGACTGGTGTGGAGAAAGCCTGAGCAAGCTCAAGAGCAGAAGCCACTTTCCTGGGATACTGGCACTGGTCATTTGTAGATTCTGCTTTTGGATCTTCAATAGGCTTGCGCCAGGTGTCTGGTGAAGGTGGCCTCTCCTGCTGCTGTTGTCTTGACTGCAGTTTCTTGCTGTGCTTCTTGACCTCTCTAAAATTCCTCCGATTCTCATTTTCTCTGTACCTCCTTTGTGCATTTGCTCTTTCAGTGTCCATCCTTTGATCATTTCTATCAAAACTTTTCACTATCCGTTGATCATCCCCAAAACTTTTAGCTTTCACATTGTAACCAGCAGCAGTAATTTGAGAGATTACTGGATCAATCTTGGGAACATCTTGCATGATCCTGTATGTAGAAATTCATGCCAATAAAAGAAATGAGTTAAATAGTGCGAACATAGACATATGAAGCAGGTAGCTAGCCCTCTTTAATTCATCTGAATTTAGGTACCTAGAGGGCAGTTGACTGTCATATTGTTTAACAATATCACCGTCAATTCCTCGCTCCTTCAGAACCTAGTAGATGATTGCCATTCAAAATAATAAGCAAACCACAGAATAATGGTACATCCACAACCATCAATTCAGATAAAACAGAGCAGCAGCAGCAATCGCACTACCGAGATTTAGTGCTTGTTTGATTCAATTTATGGTAGTTGATTCCTAAAGAGAAATTATAAAGAGGTGAAATGAGTGATGTAGATTTAATAGTAGTTCGAAATTTGTGGTTATAAATGAGTTGTTGTCAAATTAGTGATAGATGGGATTATAATTTGTTTTGATAAAGAGAATCAAACAAGGACTTAATTCCCCCCCCCCCTCCCCCCCAAAAAA
>CAVNYN010276783.1:0-19565 GCA_963692815.1 Nyctanthes arbor-tristis
AGTAGTCGGTCCGGCAATGAGGAGCTTAGCTCTCCCCTTACGAAGTGGCAACTGTCACGTGGCTGCATGTGATTGGGGGTTAGGGGATTGAGGTCCCTAATTAAAGAAGATACCCACCAAATTGTTTTAGAATTATCCAAACTAAATGAATTAGTTTTAGGACTTTCTAAATCAATTTTTAAACTTAAAACCGATGTTGAATCGTTGTGATGAATAATTACACCAATCAGCATTATTTTAAGGCTAAGAAATTTGTTGATTCTTCTTATAAAGATAAAGAAGAGGCAGGCTTTGTCCTAAACAAATTTAATGGCACCAGTGATTAGGCCCAAGTAGCACAGAACAATCTCATCTTAGTACTTTTAGCTAAATGCATGCTAGAATAGATATATTGAAAGGAGTATTTCCACCTTAATGAAAGACAAGCAAAAAGCTAGTCCTTTAGTTGAAGAAATTGAGAATGTCTTTAGCAAACTCAAGGCCATCTCAATCCCCCATCCCCAATCACATGCAGCCACGTGACAGTTGCCACTTCGTAAGGGGAGAGCTAAGCTCCTCATTGCCGGACCGACTACTAATAAATTTGTAATGCATTAAATTGAATTAGTCATGAATAAGAGTATATTAAGGAATTAAGAGATCTTTTGTATTTCCAACCACATTAATTCATATTTTTTACACGACGCTCTTCCGATCTATATGAGTCTATTTTTATAGAACGGAAATAGTAATACAACAAGAAGTATAACAGTGGCGTAGACACTGCACAAAATGTTCTAAACTATTTGTATAATTTTATTTTTTTAAAATTTGCAAGTTAAAAAAAATGTTCTAACTTCTCACTGCACAAATACACACACCTAAAAGGTTTCAATGTTCTAACTTATCCTTTTAATCACTTCCAGATGCCTGCTCAAAGGGGTGTAGACATTTAAATTAAAATTGAATTAATCAATTGATTAACTGGATCGGGTCAATTTTAATAACTAGTCCAATTAATTGCAAAATCAAACCCGACTCTTGAACTAGTCAAATCAAATAATAATAATAATAATAATAATAATAATAATAATCCAAACCCACATTTAAAGCCCACCCTACTGGTCATAATAATAATAATAATAATAATAATAATAATAATAATAATAATAATAATAATCATCCAAACCCACATTTAAAGCCCACCCTACTGCCCATGACCTTCACCTATATAAACGTGCATTGGTCTTACGGTTGGGGGGTTAAACACATTTTCTGCAGGAGTATTTTCAAGGAGGACAAAAAAGAGAACCAAATTCTCTCAAATTCTCTCTAAGTTCATGAAAATCAAACTCTTCTTAAACTCCAAATCAAATTACAAGTCAAGTTTCAAAGCAAATCCAAAAACAAGATCCGAAAATTCCAATAAGATTAAAATCTTATTTAACTTAAAATTTCAATTTCAAATTCAAATTCAGAGATCTATAAAAACCGAGCCTTCAAAGTCTCTAATTATCTACATAAGTCCAAATTCAGAGATCTACAAAGATCGAAGCTTCAAAATCTCAAATTCTTTATCAAATCCAAATAAGGAGATTTGCCAATATCAAAGCTTAAAAGTTTTTAATCAATTCCAAGTCAAAGAAATTAAGCCACGTGAAGCTGCATCTTCAAAGTTAGAACCATCAATCAAAAGATTTTTGCAACTTAACAAATCACAAGATCGTTAGTTCACTTTGTATTTTTCTCAATTTCAATTTGTTAATGAATTTCCTTTCCAAAAAAAAAAAGTTAATGAATTTCTGTATTACTTTTTTAATATATGAAATTTGTTTGTTACAAATTTCTTGGCACGCCCGGTGGAACCTTCATGCCCTCTCATATCTTGATTCTGTAAAATTCATCAATTTCAAGTACAAAATGTAATGTCAGTCGAGAAGGAAAAGTAATTACGACTCTTCTTGAGGAGACAATTGTGGAAATCTTCCACTCAACACGTACCCGAACGAAAACTAGAGAAAATCAAATTGGTTTCAGTGTTGAGGAAATTCTTAAGAGGGCTCTAAGTCTCTTAAAATGAAAAAGTGACCAGGTTCAACTTCAGCAAATTCTCAAGATTCGGGAAATAGTTTCTGATCTAGTTCTATGTCTAGTGCCAGATCTACTAAGGAGTCTAGTAAAGCAAGTTCACCGCCACGAAAATAGGGTGAGTACTACTTCTGAAGAATCTCTGGACTGGTGATGGTTAGGAAGGTCACCCAAGTTCAAATATAATAAAATGCAATAAATGGTTTGGCCATTGAAAAAATTGGTGAATCCTTAGAAGAGAATAAGCCCAAATAGCTATTTTGATGCAAAAGTTGGAGCTTCAGAGTCCAAGGGTCAAATTTAGCCCCAATAAATGCAGATTTCTCTAAAACTGCCAACCCAAAGGAGAAAGAGCAACAACAAAAACAAGAACATGATTGAGCCATGCTGCTAAATGTTTTGCGTGACACCACTTAAATCTATGTTATCTGTCTATTCAACAATTCAACACATGATCTCTCAAGAGCAGTATTCTCTATAATCGGAACCACAAGCACATCATGATAACCATGCTGGTTCCGTCGGAAATTTTCGACGGCCTTCCCAGTCTATCGGAAACTTTTCGACAGAATGACTTGAGCCATCGGAAATTTCCGACAGACAGATTTTCCGCGGGAAATTTTCGACGGCTCTTCCGGTCCATTGGAAATTTCCGGCGGCTCAAGTCCTTCCGTTGGAAATTTCAGACTGACCAATTTTTTCGGAAATTTGTTTCTTAAAAATATTTTAATTCCCCTTTGTAGTTCTTGAAATTTTTTCTTCTTTATAATATACTAAGTATTGTTAATTGAAACATTTTGCAATAAATTTGAAGATATTTTTTTAATATCCCTGCCCTCTTTCATACCCCCTTTTATCAAATAAAAGTTTTAATGTGCACAACATTATTGCCAAAAATATATTAGAGCTATCAAACCGACATAATAAAAAATAAAATATATTCAAAATTTTAAATTATTACAAACAATTAGATGTGTTACTAACAGTCAATATTTAGATATGGAACAGAAAATAATTTATATTTTGACTCTTTAATTAAAAATGCATAATGACAGTTGTATTTATGGGATTCAGAAGGGTGGTATATGAGTAGTAGTTGTCCTCTCCAACTATTGCTGGATACATGTTAGGCAAGCTTCCATCAAAAATTTCAGATTGAAAGAGTCACCGTCGGAAGAATTTCCGACGGGAATGGCTGTCGAAAATTTCCGACGGACACTGAAATTCCATCGGAAAGCGTCAGCGACGCGGCCTTCACCGACGGCATTTCTGAACGGCCAATTTTCGGTTGATACTGACCTTTACCGACGGAATTTGAGGCTTTAGCAATGGAATTTTCCGTCGCTGATGGACAGTTTTTTAGTAGTCTATCTGAATAATCTGTAAATTGACAAAGTGGCACCAAGCTCACAAGATATTACCATCAAACATAAAAAGTTGGACAAATTTGTAAAACTTAAGAAATCACTTCTTCTCACTTTTCTTGTTGAAATTGTTGTGAACAAGAATATTGGAGACAGATTGAAAATTTTCTTCCTCGGTATTTTCAAATTAAGAATCTTTAACTGGATGAGCTTTAATCATTGCACTAATGTCTATACATTTCTCCAAAAACTTCATAAACTTTCTTCACTACAGAAATATTTTCTGTAGAGTGGGCTCTACGAACAACTTCCAGTCTTAACACTATTGCTCACTTGAAAAATGAAAGCCATCTTCCTGATTGCTTCTTTGAGATTGTTTTTAAAATATCTTCAAATATATTAGATAAAAAAATCCATTTCTAATAATAATAAATAAAAGAACCTTAAAAGAGACATAAAGGGTACGTGTAAGGGATTTTGGAATTGGACTTCATCCTTGCTCTATATATAGAACATAAGCCCCAGTTTTTCACTCAGTTGACAAACATGAGTAAGATTGGCCAGCCCCAGCCTCTTCCTCAAGCGAAAAACTAAGAACATGTGGGCATGACAAAATTAGGCATTTGGAATTAGCTAAGGAATTAAGGTCAATTAATGTCGTAATACTCAATAAGGTAGACTTCTTGACCGATAACAAAAGAATTACATGAAATCTTAAATATAAAACATCAAGAAAAGGGCACAAAATCTTAAACATAAAACATCAAGAAAAGGGCGCAAATTGGGGATTACACCAAAAGTGCGTAGTACCTGTTTTGAAGAGTCAAGTTTCTTAATTCAAGATGTTCTTCGCACAGTCCTTTGTGGAAACATTTGGTTTCAAATTCACTCAAAAACACGTCCTGAGAGGTTCTTCATCCATCTAGAGAAAACACAGATATTTAAAAAGTATATGAATATCATAAAGCAGACTCAATTTCCACCCAAAGAGGTTCTTCATGTGACCTTTGCAAGTTTACTTCCAAAGTAAACCATACAAGTAATCAAATGTTAGAACAAAGGTGAACCTTTCATTTTCTTGGTTCAATCCAACTTTTGCAATTAAATAGTTTTGGAAAATAGCACGAACCATTGTCTCTTCCGATCTGTTTTTACAACTATTATTCAAAGTAAAAAAATAATAGTCACAGCCACCTCAAATATTGGGCGTCCAAACCCATAATAATATTAGTATTCCTAGGTATACAAAATCAAAATGGAAGCACAAAATTCAAGAATTCAACAAAATAGTAAAATTCCACAACCCAGTGTTTTTTATTAGAAAGAGTGCTCAGGAAACTAAAAACCAATCTTCAAATTAAAAGTAAACTAAGATATCGTGGTAAATATTTCATAAATTAGTGGATTGAATTATGCTAAATTTCAAACTATGCAATAAATAAATAACTAAATATCCTCTATAATTTACTGAAAATTCAAAAACCCCGGTCCACTCAAACACAATTTCACAATTACCTAAAAATGTCTACCATTGTATGTCTGGTGGCATTTCACTTATGTGCCAGTCGTGTGCCATTTTGCAGGCCGCATAAGCATCTGCATTTGGCGGTAGATCATAACTGCAAAGTGCTAGGAGTATTTAACTACTTTGCACTAGAGCCAAGCAATAACAAACGACAAAGTACAAATACTCCAAGTGTGAATTACCAAAGGAAGATAGAAGAAACCATTTGTATTATCAAGACGAAACCTAGGCTGCCGATCTGCAGTCGCTTAGCCGGAGATCTTACTCACTGCGGCCGAATCTTGGAGCCTTTGTACGTTGGCTTTTGCTGATCGGGTCGTGGTAAGGATTCAAATTCTTCAAGTAAGATTTTATTCGGGGGGGAAACGGGAGGGTGGATGACCATTAACACAGAGAAAATGGGGATTGGCAAAAGAACGTGGGTGCAAGCTAAAACTCTGCCAAATGGGGTGTTGAAAAAAGATGGAAGTGGGTTGTTAGCATTTTGGGAGAAAAAATAGGGAAAAAATAAGATAGGCAAAAAAAAAAAAAAAATCAAAAGCTAAGATTCTGGAATGGAATCTGTCTGTCATGGGCAGAAAATGTCCGAATAGATTCCAGAATATGAGTTCCTTCTCTTATTTATAGGCAAATATATATATATATATAGATTATTCATAAGGTCTTTACAATTATATTCACCCATCTCATTGAAAATTTTACAAACAAAATGTTAACAATCCTATTCCACGCTGGAATTTTTTTTTGGGGGTGGGGATTGGGGGTTGTTTAAGGACCTGAAATCCACGGTAGCTAGAAATAACAATTTCATACTTGATACCCATGGGGATTCGCCCTGAATTAGGTGGGTATTACCCGTCCTGCCCCGTTAAGTATTGGGACAAATAGGGGGCGAAGAATTCTTAATAGGTCGGAGATGGGCAGTGGCCGCCCCGACCGGACAGTCTTTTTGTCTTTTTTTTTTTTGCATAATAAAAATTTGATATAGAATAGCTGGTGAAGAATTGAACCCGCATACTCATGGTTAAAGGCAATAAGCCTTGACCACTTTGCCCAACGTTTTTCATTAAAATTTTACATTAGCCAAATTTTATACTATCGTTTAAAATTTCCTTAAAATAACAAAATTAGACTTTCGATTGTTTTAAGTTTTTTTAAATGTTTGTAAGACTTTATTTGAGATGTTAGTTTTGGATTTTAATGGTTTGTTTGTAATGTTTGAACTTTGATGTGTTATGGATTTGAATTTTGACGTGTGGTTGTATCTTTGGTGATTTGAGCTTTATGTATGATAATTTGTCGTTGAAGTTGAACTTTTAGTTTTATTATATGGTTAAATATTGTATTTTTGTTTCATTTTATATAATTTTGTTAGCTATTGAGTATTTATTTTTTAATGAGAATGGTATTATTCAAAATTTTTTTTTATATAGTTTCTATTTTCTTTTTCTTTTTTTTTAAAGATTTTCTAAACTGGGGTAACAGGTATTTTTTTTTTCAATACTCGCGCCCGTACCAGACCTGAACCCGATTGATCGGGCACGGGGCACGGGTACGGGGAGTGCATGTAGAAGATAGTGAAATCTAATAATATTTTATATGAAGGAGTTTTAGTTTTCACTCTCCTATTTCCACGTGTCCTCTTACTTTTACACGTTTACACGTCAATCAATGATATAATAATATGAAAATTGACTTGTAGGAGAGCGAGATTGAAAACACGGGATTTCGTAAATAATTGAAATACATTAATTTATAATAACTAATATATGCAGACGTTTGTATTAAAAAAATGCATGCAGATGTTATTTCTAATAATTGAAATACAATATATTTTTATTTAATTTCAATATATATGAATAAGATGGAAAGGAAAAGGACCTTAACAAGTATGGAATCCGTTAAAGCTGTGGAACAAGTTACGTCTCTCTGATCCACACACTTGGAACAACATACGATTTATTTGCTCTTTCTTTTACAGAGTTTTCAGAGAATTAATATTTTCTCTTTCATTGTAAAAAATTATAATTAATAGTCTTACTTTTCATTTTATATATATATATATATATATTTCATTCCCTTTTTATTAGGAAATTCTAGAAGAAAAGAAAAGAAAAACCGTGCAGTTGGCACTTAACATAATAAATATTAAAACATTATTATATATAAATGTAAGAGTAAAATTATAAAGAAAATTGAAATTTTGAATAATTTTGATCGCTCCAATTCAAACCGAAAAAATAAAAAACTTCATGTATGTCTTATAAAAATGGTAATATATTTTTCCTTTTTATTTATTTTCTTTTTACGTTTAATTAGTTATAATTATTTCATTATTATGTTGACGTATTCTTTAGATTTCACAATCCCATTCGGTCACTTTTTCAGGTCTCTCTCACCTGAATTTGATCCTTATTTTGTGAACACTTTTTTCGTTCATTTTATACATTTGGTAAAATTTTGTGGTTGCTTAATGCACGTATAAATGCTGACAATTATGAAGTACAATATTTCAAGAACATCGTCTCCACATCTTGTGGTAGGATACGTTCTTCAATGTCTACCCTAGGCAAATGTATTGTTCTTCTGCCTCTCCTTTTCGCCTGCATTTTAGCTCGGGCCTCGACTCTGAATCTCAATGAGGATGAAAGCTCGATCCACGTCGAGTCCCATCTTGGTGGGCTCGAAGTCGGAGTAGCTGCCAATGAGACTACAGATGGCGAGTCAGATCCCAACAAGGATAAGGCTGAGGAAGGAAACGAAATTGGATTTGGAGGTGAACAGGGGTTCAACTTCAACTTCCAGCTACCGAGCTTTGGCAACCAAGTCCAAGACCAACCCGCCAAAGGAGTGAAAGAAACGGCTTTGGCAGGTTTGGTTCCCGGTGCCGGTGCTGGCGCCGATAACAATCCCGGTGGTCCTGGGCCGAAACCCAATTTCGAGACCCAATTTCGAGGTTCATGGATGGTGCATAAAGAAAATGCTGGTGTTTCAGCCATGCACACGCAATTGATGCCAAATAACAAGGTTATTTGGTATGACACAGTAAACCTGGGTAGATCGAACATTGAGCACCAGCCCCCATTTTGCCGCAGGCTCGTCGGAGGTAGACCCACTGACCGAGGACAAGACTGCACCGCTCATGCCATAGAATACGATATAGAGACAGGCGCTGTCAGAACACTAGGGGTTAGACACTGATCAATTTCGTCATTCCTTGTTACTTGTATGTATATATATACACATCCATGCCTACCAAAAAGCCAAAATTTTTGACAATTTTCCAAATACACATTCAGTGCATTTCAAATGATATTTCGAAAACATAATATATGCATCTTAAAAATGAACTTACTTTTGCACTCAAGATCAAGAAACCAACCAGTGATGTAATGTTGCAGGTGGAATTCGACCCATGGTGCTCATCCGGAGGTATGACACCAACTGGAGGCCTAATGAGCACAGGTGGTAATCAGGAAGGATTTCGCACAGCAAGAATGCTCGAGCCATGCGATACTTGCCTGTTTGAGGAAAGACCAGGGGTACTTTCAGCTCATAGATGGTAAATAAATACACAATAGTATTAAAGAAAGGGTGTTTATAATTATAAATATCAATGTGTGCGCTAAATGTGTATTGGATGTGTTTGCAGGTATTCTACACAGATTATGCTAGAAAACGGTAACTATATTCTAGTGGGTGGACGTGGCTCTCACAACTATGAAATATTTCCAGCAAAACTAGATTTTCCAATCTCAACAGTTTGGTCTTCCTTTGCTAGAGGAAACAGAAGACGAAAAAGAGAATAATCTCTACCCGTTTGTCAATCTACTACCAGATGGGAACGTTTTCGTGTTTGCAAATTACAAATCCATCATTCTCAACCCTAACAGTGGAGAAGTCATTCGCAACCTCCCTGACTTACCAGGTGGTGGCCGAAACTACCCAATTTCAGGAATGTCAGCCCTACTGCCGCTTGATCTGAGGGGAGGAGAAGGAGCAAATGTTAATCCTGAAGTCATTGTTTGCGGTGGTAACACCCGTGATGCATTCAAGTTTACAGAGTTACCACCAAGAAAGTTCCCTTCGGCATTTAAAGACTGTGGAAGGCTAAAGATTAATGACCCCGGGGCAAAATGGGAGAAAGAGGATATGCCATCCCCGCGAGTCATGGGCGATATGCTTATTCTTCCAACAGCAGATATACTTATAATCAACGGTGCACAGGCAGGTACTTCTGCATGGGATGCTGCAGATATTCCGAATCTCACACCAGTACTCTACAGTCCAAACAAAAGAAATGGCGAAAGATTCAAGGAATTAGCACCCACAGACGTACCTCGTATGTACCATTCAAATTCAATAGTTTTACCTGACGGACAAATCCTTGTAGCTGGAAGCAACACCAACGACTACTATAAATACAACAAAAAAGACAATCCCGAAATGATTTTTCCTACAGATTTGAGAGTCCAGAAATTCTCACCGCCATATTTGGCTCCTGAGCTTCAACAATATAGACCGAAGATATTGGAAATGACTTCAGACAAAAAGCTCAAGTATGGAGGTGAATTCAATGTGAGGATCGAATTGGCTGCACAAATTGATCCGGCTGATATTAAAGTGACCATGTACGCACCTCCATTCACCACCCATGGGTACTCCCACAACCAGAGATTACTTATTTTGGAAACCAGGCAAGTGACAAACAGACAAATCACTGCGGTCGCACCGCCATCAGGGAAGCTTGCTCCGCCCATGTTCTATCTTCTCTTTGTTGTTCACCATGGTGTGCCAAGCAGAGGAATGTGGGTGCAAATTGCGTAAAAGACCTCCAATCCTTGAATCTACTTAGCCAAAGACTTCCATGAAGATCAATTCAAGATATCATCTTCATTAGCTTTACTGATTATAGCACTATCATCTTTGTCAAGATTTTGTTAACCCAAAAAGCAAGAAATCAGAAATAATCAGACTCAGATATAACTTTTCTCAGATCGGAATGTAGCAAATTTAATTGTTCTCTATCTACAATCTCCAGATTGCGATATTTCTACTCAACTCGTAAACTAGTTTGTAATCCATATGCACTTCATGTTTCCTCCTCCTTAAGTAAGCTGTTATCTTGGCTTAGATTATATCCTCAGATTATTATATGTAGGACTTTTAAAAATCTATATGCTAAATCCAGCATATTTAGCTAAGCTTAAAAGTAAACAAAAGTTCTGTTTCCAAACAAGTTTTGGATGAATTATTTCGATCTCGTTTAATTTACTTAAAAGTAGGTGTTTCTCTTACAACCAAAATAACCTTACTTTTAACTTTAACGAACAAAAATGTTATTCACTTCAAAAGTTTCTTATATAAATAAATGTTTTAGTAGTTTGGCTAGACTTGCTGCAGGTTGGGATCTTGGTTATATTGTAACATCAGCTTTCAAATTTGAATATAATCCAATCCATTTATATCTCAACATTACTTCTACCCTGCTAAAAAAACTCGACCTGTCATGACAAAGGCTGCTCGCTGAAAACAGAGAGCAGTTGCAACTCACTAAGCTTCCTGGTGTTTAATACTTTACAGGAATAATAAACTTATTAAAGGCTGCCGAGCCCTGAGGTATCAAGGGTCGCCCTGGGCACAAGCTACCAATGCGGTCACCCAGGGCCCCAGGAGAAAAGGGCTCAAAATAAAATATCTAGACTGGCGAACGAAAAATTTGACATTGGGTTGGTAAAAGAGAATAAGTAGTTTAGGGCCTTTAACCATTATATCTGCATTTTAAACTTCGATTTGTTTATTTATTATTACCTTTTTTTCATTTTTCTTTTTTCTTTTTTCATTTTTTTTTTCCCAGGAAAACTTAAGAGGGCCCAGGAAAACTCAGGCAAAATATGCGCTCAACTTAAGCACAGTCTTGCACCTTTTTATCATAAAGTAATTGTAGCTGTAATACTCTTTGAAGGCTTCTTCTGCACATCTAATAATCCACCAACAGTTAAGTTCATGCATAGCATCTGGAGCAAAACTCCAGTTGTCAATAATCAATGAACATAGTCAATCAGACTTCAGCATGTACCCTTCCTTAAAATATTTAGTAGAGGCCACAAGACTGGGGAAAAAAATTCCATTATATTTCTGGTGTTCCTTTTTCCTATTAGCATGAATTCTACCTCTTCAATTCTTATTCCCCGCAACTTTCTAATAACACATTCAATCAAACAGTTAAGATGTGGAACTCCCGGTTCATCATCTTTGCTAGTTGTTCATTTGGGAGAACAAATTTTATATGGCATTTGCAGAAAATGAGGCAGAAATCGGGAAATCATTGACATAGAATTGAAAAAAAATTCAGCTGAAGATCTGTGCTTACATGGCCAGTAGCATGAAAAAGAAGTTCAAGGAAGCTGGACTTTCTACTTGTCTTTTGAAGTGTTGGAAAGGGATAGGGTTTAGTGAATTGATTTGTTACTTAAAGAAATAGTTATAATAATGCTATAATTGTGAGGAAGATGGGCAGCAAGATCGGAAGAGCGTCGTGTAAAAAAAGGAGAAGGATGCTTAGAGGAAAGAGATCCCAGATAATCCCTTGAAAAACACACAACACAATCTCTATTATTCATAACAAGAAGCTAGTGAAAGTTAAAGTATCGCCTGAGTATTCATGACTAGGAAATAGATCCATTAGATTCTAACCAGTTACCTACAGTCTACAAACAAATTATTATGAAAACCAGACAATACTCACGACACGAGATAAATCACAGTGGAACTAAGAAATCCAGAAGTCCTCCTTTGGGTTTGGTTAATTTGTTAGGTAACTAAAACCAAATTCCATTTTAGGTTCCTGGCAATTTAATTTAACAGGTAATACTCTAGTCATGCCATAGAACATAAGCCATCCAGACTCAAATGTTTCACCAATTAAGCCAAAAGCCTTACTTTCCTAGCTTCAGAGAAACAAAGCTTCATCATACTTTTTGTTGAACAGTTTGCCAACACACACATGGTGCTGATAAATAATGCCAGAGTTCATTTCAACAAGGAAAAAGAGTACAATTCAAAATTGATAAGCATTCCTCTTTTGTAGACTTTCTCATAATTATATAGAAGATGAGAAAGGGAAGACGGGTTAAAGAATGTCCAAAGTCAGATTGACATTAATTCAAAACTTCTTTTAAGCATAAGTAAATTACGACCGGTAACGTCTGAATTCATATTAATTTTCAAGCATCCTAAATGACTGTTGAAACTTTGAGTACAAAAGGCAGAGCAACATCATAGATACCCTGTCAAAGAAAAAGTTTCTTAATTCTCTTTTGTTTGTAACCTTCTATCAACCTCATAGCTTACAGCATACAGAACTGTGTGGCTCAATGCAAAATAGAATCCTATAAGCAATCAATAAAATTCTGCAAACCCCTGGGCAGCCAGATAGGGAAAAAAGAAAAAGGTCATTCCCACCCGGCATTAAAACTGAAAAACACAAGCTAACCGGAGAAACAGAATGTTTCGTGCAGTTTCCTATCACAAATTATACTTTCCAATTAGGCACAAATCATAGTTTTCCTTTGACAAATTTCTGTCCTAGTGATTACAGATGATCCTTCATATTTTAAGGCTAACAACCAAAAGGAACATTCTTGCACAATCATAAAACAATCAATTATCAAATACCATGTACAACATATATATTGATTGACTCCAATTTACGGAACTAAGTATCAAAATTTCCATGACTATGTCCGACCACAACATTCTCCGTTTGAAACAAAAAAGAAATAAAATAAAATGGAAAATGACAATTAATCATATAATGATAAACAGAACAAGAGACTTTTAACCAGCTAAGGTAAACATTAAGGAGATTATATGAACTAGTGTAAAAATTATATTTCCTCGCTGTTCTCCTAGTAGTCAAGAAAATAAAACACAGAATCCTATAACACCCCCCCACCCCACAAAAAAAAAATAAAGAAAAGAAAAGAAAAAAAGAAAAGAAACATTTAATAATAATGCATAAATAAATAATTTCCTTAAGCTCTCATCTTCAGCAAAGAAAATACGAGAATTAAAAACTCAAAATTCTTTAAGAGTAATCATAAGCTCATAACTCTTATTTCATCACAATATATTCACACAACACATATGTAAACACCTAGAACAATAAGACAAGTACCAAACAAGGCCCGAAAAATACGAGTTTCCTCTCCAAGAATCATTCCAAACACAGCAGTGGCAGCAAAAGTGGTGGCATTGGTCACAGGAACAGCTAGAGAAATGGGAGTATCACTCAAAATTGCAAAGAAAGCCGCTGATGCTGAGAGATTTATTAGGAATGGCAAAGTGTACTGCCAAACCAAGAGAAGTTTGAGCCAGTTCTTGAGGGTGCTTACAACTGGGTGCTGCCTCTGAGGCCTGTTTGGTTGCAGAGTAGATTTCTGTGCCTGGTCCCATATAATGGCGCCTTTATGCATAAGGGAATTCGTGGCCCCCCAAACGAGGCCTACGGACACCATCTTCCCCACTTCACCTCCCATATCTGGGCTGAGAATAATGCTACTCTCCCACGAAGCCTCAGACACCTACTCACACAATTGACGATATATTACCAGCTGTCAAGAACTGAAAAGAATCTTGTTCACTTCGACCGCAAAATTGGCTGCAAACAAGACACATTCACAAGCATCAAGTAACCCAATGCTCCTAAAAGAAATTAAAAAAAAAAATCATATATAAATTAGCAAATCAACAAAATTTCACTCAAAATGGACCACACTGTACTCAACTCATACAGCCCTACATAAAACAGAATGAAAAAATAAAAGAGAAACTATGGCAAAGTCAGCAACAACCAAACACACATGCAAGGCTCGGGTGGTTAAGTTCTGCATCAGTTTAGAAGAAAACTGAATTTAGAAGTTAAACACTCTTCATTTGTGATAAATGCTCACTGTAGAAGTAAGAACATACTCACTGTAGATAATGGAGTGTAAATTACTAAATTTAAAAATTAGAAAAACAACATACACAAGGACTAGACAAATGAAGTTGGAAGTATCAATTATTAGATTTGTCTCTATAGATAGCAGTTTCAACAACCTACTGAAAATCAAATCTCAAGAACAAATTATACATCTGTTTCTTGTGTGGGATGATCCTACTTATAGGAGTCGACTGTAAGAACCAATTCCATAAGGTTTCCCTATTTCAACTGCATTAGATGGAAATTTGAGTTTCCTCTCTATCATTTTTAGTTGCAACCTTTCATAACTAGACATTTGGTCCATAGAACTTGAAATCTTGAATGCATTAGAGCATCTCCAGTTGTATTCCATGTATTGCTTTACACGCATGATAGAAAATTGATGAATAAAAGAGAATGCCTCCACTGGTTATGTGAATTGGGAGAGTCAGTGGGATATGCAGCTAAATAATATTGGTTTATTTTTGGAATTGAAGCTAGAGAATATACGGGAAAAAAGTATAGTTGAAAGAGTAGAAGGTGTCTAGCACACCGTCTAGATATAGACGGTGTGCTATTTTCCATTTTTTCCCTTGCCACAAACTTCTTATATATATATATATATATTTAAATAATGATGTTCAACAATCCTCAATCCACAACCCATTGGAGATTCTCTTATATAATAATCTTTTTTAGTGTAGTTATGGCTTGAATTGGGTTTGTCTACATTTTTCTTGGAAGATATTTCTCTGTGTGTGTGTGTGTGTGTATATATATATATGTATATATCGAAATTTATCATTTATAACAAAATTTTGAAGTTCCTCACTGGATGCTCCCAGTCTGAACAAGTTCTATAATAAATTATCTTCCACTTTTAAAGAATGGATTAGTTAATCACATTCAAACTAATTATTCAAATAAATTAGAAATCCTCTGACTGACTGACTGACTCTAAAATCTGATTAAAAGGAAAGAATATTGATAATATTTGTCTAGAATTTTAGTAACTCTTTCCCATTTTTACATTTCGGAACAAAAAAATTTATCCTTTTTAGTCTTGTTTTGCTAAAAATCCACCAAAGAACCTGCAAAGCGGAGTGCAAAGAGAAAAAGTTCTAACATGAAATTTGTGATGAGAAGACGGGAATACCCCTGAAGTTTGTAGGGACAATATCGCTAATTTCTTCTCGCCTCCAGATCTACAATTGGGATGGAAGTGTCTGCACCGGCTACTGCCGGTGAAGAAGCGGCCGGATCATCTGAAAGACGTTGACCTTGACGAAACCCGAAAACGGAAATTTCTGTGCATTGAGTGACCGCGAGTCGGGCATCCAATCCAAACGCGGCCCGAACCGATAAGTCGACCCAACGAGTCGGGTTGAGTCGGAGTTATTAAACTTTGGGTCCAGTCAGTCGTGGTTTTATATCCTGTGAAGAGGAAATTAGCATACACTATACATTTATATTTTAGGGGAATTATATTCTTACTATACAAATTTATTTTAACATCACATTTTAAATTTTTTTTATTTATTTAAATATTCATAACTAAAATTACATTAATAACCATTGTTAAATTTAATCATTATTCGTTCATCCACCTCAGTCATAATTATCTTAATTTGAATTCTTTTTAGTAATTATTATTATTTTCAGTTCCCTTTTTTTTAGTAATCACTTGCCACAATTTTGATTTATAATACGACTCGACAATTTTAGATTTTAAAGATTTATTTTCTTTATAGTTTTATTTTAGTACTTAACTTTTAGTTATTGTTTCATAAAGAATTATTTTAACTTTTTTCTATTTATTTTAATATACACTGCTTTCTATAAAGTATATATAGATTTATAATATTACTCAAGAATACATGATTGAATTGAAATAAAAAAATATAATAATAAACGAATGATGTTAACTTATAATCTAATTTCAACTTTATAGGACCGAATTGTTCTAAATTAAAAGTTTGAAAAATCTATACATTTATATTTGAGTTATTTGAAAAGTTAGAGTATTTATGCTGCAAAAAAAATAAAAAATTAAAAAAAAATTGGGATATTTTGTTACTCAATTTCAATTTTAAAAAAAAATAATTAAGTTAAATAAATGAATTAAATATAATTTGAAAAGTTATAGATGATTTAGGATTCTATTAAATTAAGTTTGAGTGACTGTCTTTGTAACTCTACATACGAACTTGTATTAGTAGTTTACGCTTGAAAATTAGCTCAAATTAATGTTCATATTGAGTGCTTCGATTTAATATCTAATTTGTATATATTTTGACTTACGAACAATGTAAAAGAAAACAATTACATTGTGTTAGTGTAATATATTTAGAAATATAAATCTTTGACGTGATTTTATACATTGATTATAGATAATTAATTTCATGAGTATGTGTAAATGGATAGTAGTGTATTAATTAAAAATATATTTTAAAAGTAGTGCATTTATAATGTGGTGTGAAAATAAAAGTTTGTGGTGATAATATAATTGTCTTATATCTTATTAATTTGAAAATTATTGAATTTTCATATTATTTATCAACTGCTATGAAACGTTCCCTGAAGGTTACATATATTACTATAATGAAAAAAGAAAAACCTTGCATAAATATGAGGCAACGTATTAATTATGTAACAATAATATAAAATGATCAATCATATAACATAATTGGTGCAATTTGAGTCATTATTCAATCATCATCAATCATATAACGTAGTTGATGCAAACTCGAGTATCTATTTGATCATTGTCAAAATACAACTATGACATTGTATTTAATGTCAAACTCGAGTAGCAATCTTTGTGTTTTGTAACATAATTGATGCAAACCCAATCGGTTATTCAATTACCGTCAAATAACATTCACATTTTCAATAATCATCTTTTAATTCTTGATATTCATTCAAATGGTAATTCTTGTAATCTTTCAATTAGTGCAATTCCAACAATTTGTCCAATCATTGTCAAAAGAACGTTCGCGTTGTCAATAATCATTTTCTAGATCAGTCATTGTCAGAAATAACAATCATGTTATCAGTAACTCTATTCCAAATTTGACCCATTCATTTGAGTAATAGTCTTGTAACATTTTTGTTGATGAAAATCCAATAAGTATTTAACTATCATCAGTATGACGATTACGTGCTTAAAATTTTCTAGGATGTTACATTGAATGTTTATGATTTTGTTATATTTATTTATTAGGAAAATTTTAAAACACTTCTCACCTGGCATGTATATATGTGCGTCATGTGTATTTCATGTATACTACGCGTATCTTTAATATACAAAGCGTGCATTAATATACGCCACATAGGAGGTCGATATTTTGTTACAAAACTGCTGAGAGGTTTTGAAAAGAGACTCTTATTTATTATTAGGTAGATTTGCATAAGTTCTTGACAAAAAAGTCCATTCCTAAAACCTCGTGAAGGTTTTATAACAACTTTCCTTTGACAAAATACCTTTTATGATATGAAATATGCACAAATTAGATTTTGATGAAAAAATAAAAATACCACCTAAATTTTATGAGACGTATGCTCTTCCGATCTCAAAAAACAAATAATATAAAATGACTCAATTTAACATGTTAAACTTTTGAATCATGTAACTTTAAAACGCTAATTATTCGATTATTTAATACTTTAATTATTTCATTTGATCGATAGCAAGCAAAAACATTTTATTCTTTTTTTAATGTTATTTATCTAAACTGGATACCGGTCTTCAGTCTAATTAATATTTTTTTATTAGTCATTGAATAAATAAAGACGCTATGTATTTATGTATAATCTACACATCTTTCAATATAATTATACCAACTAGATCTCCAGACTTAAATAAATAGCATTATAGATACTCCTTTCAAAAGAAAAATAGGATTATAGATACTCGCTTTAGAAAACTCTATTAGCGTTGCTTGCAACGGGGCAACTCTTAACCACGACAAGATGTTCCTGGTTAAATTTTTTAATATTTGAACTGTATAAACTTTATTATAAATTAATTAAAAAAATAGAAAATGAGGTGCAAGATAGTGACCTCTTTATATGAGTCATAAGATGAAAATTTACGCAATATATTTAATTAATCTAGCACAATTTATTAGCTATGTGGACCATAAAAATTATTGAAAAGACTAATACTATAGGTTTTTTTTTTAATACAAAGGTAGAGAGGTGAAAGGCATTTGTAGTTCAAACTCGAGACCTCCTGCCGTATGAGTCTTATGGTTCTAAGGGTGATCTATAGTACCACTTGAGGAAGATTTTGTGATGACGTCAGCACAATAATTCATTTAAGATAAAATGATTTTGTTTTCCAATAATATTAATGACCATGACTTTTGTTTTTATTTTTCAATAGCGTCTTCATATCTTGTTTTGTGAATAACTCAATATGCAATAATGTTATTCATTGAGAGAAGTAAAAAAGAACCAACCCTGGTTGTTATGCAAAAGAATACAATATGCAAAAGAAAGAATACAAGTCATTTTATATACAAAGACTAATTTACACAACTAATAACTCGAAATACTCTAGCAAAACTATATAAAACTATACTCTAACGTCCCCCGCTAACTCACGGTGCTACAGCCAAAAGCAACGAGAGTTTGTCACGTAGAAAATGAAAGCGGTGAATTGAATGGGACTTAGTAAAAAGATCTGCAAGCTGTAAGGCAGAGGAGACAAAGGGTAAAGTTATGGTGCCCTGCTAAAAGTGATGGCGCACCAGATGACAGTCGATCCGATCTGTTTCATGCGTTTGTGAAACACAGAATTATGAGATATCTGGATGAGTGGCTAAGAACTTTTGAAACTGCTCATTAAGATTAGCCATCTTAAGATCAGATGAAAGAGGTTGACAAATTATGGATTAACCAACAAAGAAGCAGTTGTATTCACATTGAGACGATAAGGCATATGAGGTGGCTGTTCTTTTGAGAGACTTGCTTCTTCAACAACAACTTAAGACACTGAGCCTCCCAATGTCCCTTTTGTTTGCAAAAACTGCACACATCCTTTGGAACCTTTGATGTCCTTGATTCTGATTTTGTATGTGTGGCACAGCCAAGAAAGAAGTACTAGAGTTCAGAATAGAAGCCTCTCCACTAGTGATTTTACTTAGTTTTCTAAGCTACAAGTTCGCTCAAAACTGAATCAACAAAAGGGAGGGGTTTACTGTAACGCCCCGAGCTCTGGATACCCGGAACGTTAGTTAAAACCTTTAAAAACAACTTTTCAAATAATATGACTGCTTAACCCAACGGTAAAATGCGGAAATTCTCATTTCAATAAATCATTTAAAAAAAACTATTCCTTATAATAAAAACATTTCCCGAAACAGATGAAATAAAGTCTTAAAAATTTCTTAAATTAATAAAGGTCTAGTCATTAATCAATATCCACCATCATACGCGCCTCCGGCTCCAGGATATGAAAATTATCAAATTATGAAAGGGGTGAGTATTTCATAGAAATACTCAGTAGGTTCAGCGCATATAAAAGTCAGCTTAGACAGCAACATCACATATAAACATGCAATTAAGTTCTCAAATGGATAAAATCCCAGTTCTCAAATCATGTCGTACATTCAAGATGCACGTTCTCATGCATTTAATA
>CAVNYN010276784.1:0-15252 GCA_963692815.1 Nyctanthes arbor-tristis
GCTACCCTTTCTGGTTGCCAAAAAGGGGGCGTGAATCCGTCCCCCCATCTGTTACTGGAAATGGTAGCATTTCAAGTGCTGCCAAAAAAAAGAGAGAGCCTTCCCCCATTTGCAGCCAATTGAGGAGGGGGCACTCGCCCTTTTTTGCTGTTGGAACCTTTTTGGCCGTCAGAAACAGCACCATTCTGGTGGTAATGGCTACCGAAATGCTATTGTTTCCGGTGGCCAATCTTGGGAGGGGATGGTGGGGTGGGCACCTAGTAGGTTGGGGCTTTTTTTTTCTTTTTTTTCTATTTTTTTATTTTTTAAGCTTTTTTGAAAAAATTAAAAAGTTAGGGGGTATAACGGTCATTTTGTTGAAAATTTAAAAGAATAGTGACAAAAAAGACCTATCATGAGTATTTATGAAAGGTTGAGGACCTAAGAGAGTCTTAAAAAAGGTTACAGACCTAACCGATTATTAACTCAAAGATTGGGGACCTTTTGTGAAATTAACCCTATTTCAAATTCGTAGTTGATAACACTTCTAATTCTAAGACTACTGTGTTAGTGTATCCCATGCCAATTAAAAGGATATCTTGACCATTGGTTGCCTGGCAATAGGGGAAAGATTTTTCGATGACATGAGAATAATTGTTCTTGTCTAACGTATAGGGAAATACTATCAAAGTTAGTCAAATATATATATACTCCTTCTAATTGATGTTGTTTATTCATATACTTAGAAAAAAGTTCATATTAAAGCAATGAAATTAGCACCGGAAAAAGTAATATGCCATATAATGAGTATGTAATTCGGTTTTATTCAAACAACTTACATGCAATTATATCGTACTTTCGGCGGAGATGGCTGGACGAAATCGATCGAAGCTGGAGGGAATTTAGTCGGCCTAGTGTCTGCACAGTTGCTAACGTCGAATATTGCTGCCTTCTATTTCAGATGCCCCAGTGTTTGTACAGAAAGAAAACGCCAAAATCTGTGCAGTGCTTCCTGTGTCTTGGCCGAGAGTCACAAAATCTGAGGTTGAGGGAAGAATTGTTAAACAAAATTGGCTTAAGTCTTAATGGCCATGAATGAAATAAGTTGATAAATATTGCTTATAACAAAAAATGGAAAATTGGAATTGATTGATAAGCATAGAAATTAACCGAAATAAATACCTAATCAAATGGGAAAGGATCACCACGGATTGAAGCATATCCCACTGATTAAGATATTTGCAGATGCCTAATTTATTTGACTAATTAAGTTTTCTTTATTTAGTGATAATAGAGGCGGAATTTGTGCATAGTCAATTTCCAAACCTAAGGGCTAATTAAATTGGTGATTTAATGCAAACATTACTATAATGGATAGCATAAATTATGGTTAATAAAAAAAGTCTAATATCATGGAGAATATATAGGTACGGAAAGATAAAATAAAAAGTATTTAGTTTAAACTATAAATGATAGGCTTAAAATATTTTAAGACAATAACACATGTTTATATATAAATACAGAATAGTATTAAATTCAAATCGAATGCTACGGTTACACTCTTTTAGGCCATCTCTATATATAAATATATATATATTATATACACGTATATATATAGTAGTATAGTCTATATATATTTAAAATCTATATATACTTAAAATACCATGTTGCCAAAAACAAATCAAACTAACAATGTTATGGTATTGGTATGATATAATGTTGTGAACTAAAAAATAGGGAATTAATCATTGACTATTATAGAGAAGGTATTGATATAGTCCACGGGAAAAGGCTCTAGTTAACTTACCAATATATTAACACCAATGATCAAGATTGTTAAGGCAATAATTTAGGATAAATACTACACATATGATCTAGAAATTAAAGTAGGCAATGTAGTATAATCACTGCCTGGATAAATATGGTGATCATTAATTTTAGCTTGAATGAATTTGCAATCGGAAATAATTATGGTTTCCAAAATTTCACGATAATATAGTTATATAAAACAAAGGAAATTATACCCGTGCAAATAAGGCATACTAAAATGAACGAAATTTATATGATTTAGGAATTAATTTGTGTATTCTTTTAGGTGTAATGTTTTTAATACTTAGATAACGGGTATATATGGCTTGAATGTTTATAAATGACATTCATATTACCATAGAATGACCATAGAAAAGTCAATTACACAAGTATAGAATATGGGCCACACATATCAACATACCGTTAGATAAGCCGTATTACTGGTACAAAGTTTGATGCATAAAAATTCTATAAATCAGTCCACATGCGGTTATGTCATACGTATGACAATAGGATTCTGTTTCTTCATACAGTGAATGAAGTATAATTTTTTTCCAAAGCACTTTCCCAGTAGAGAGAGCTAGTTATTAGACAAAAAGCTTATCCACTTCGTTCCAGTTAGGGTAACATTCCCTGATTTTATATTAAAACAACACAAATATTAGTACGGAGAGGCATTTAATATTGAAATAGGCCAAAGTGAAATTAGTGGTTATCAATAATACCTATATTAAAAAGACAATAAAACCATCCAGTCAATTGGATAAGCATCCCGCAACCTCAAACCATCTGGTCACCAAGCAGGCAAGGAAAACGAGTTAAAACAATATACTTCAACGAATTAATAAGCAATGATAATTCATGATATGAATTACAAAAAAAACCAGGCTTATATTGGACAAATCCCTAGTGCTGAAGTAAGTATATGGGTTCTCAAACAAACGGCCTTCCTTGAGATAAACCGGCAAATTTGAATTATTTATATACATATATATATATATATATATAAAATACGTTAGTAAACATCTTAGTAGGCATCGACAATTTCCAAACTGGAAGCCAAAATGGTAAAATTTAAATTATCCCAACAAATGTAAGTGAAAAGAAACTTACCAAAATCAGGGAGAAGTTCTATCACCATGGAGTCCAAAACACATCTACAGCACTTAATACAGAGCACCATATACAATACAATAAACGAATGTATAGCAAAACACACTAAACAATTATAGCATCTAGACCAATAAGCACTGCCTAGCTGCCAGCTCCAACAAAGAGTAGGAACCAAGGAAATTGAAACAACCACTGTGCACAAAAAATTAAGTTAAAAAACATTAATCATTCAAACCAAAAATGATAAACTCAAATTGGGCATTATATATCAGCTAAATAAATAACAAAACATGCAATGTATGTGCGTGAAAACGACAAAGTAAAGCATTTGAAAATGTAAAAATAAACCAAGCAAAGTACCACAAAAAAAATAAAAATAAAAATAAGCAGTATGTTTGTAATCAGTCACTTTCAGATGAAGTGAGCACCCCGCTGTGGAAAAAAACAAATCCAAAAAGAGTGTATATAAACGTAGGAGGCAGTGTTTATATCAGCAAAGAGCTGTGGAGACTTTAAAAAATCAAGGCTTCTCAATCTTGATGCCCTTAAGTTTTTTGTTGGTAGAAGCCGGGGTGGAGGTTGCTACATCAGGTGTCAATAAGTCATCCTCTGGTGGTCTCTTGGATAGAGGAGTTTGGACATCATCATTCTCGGATGAGGCTGGAGACTAAAGTAAATAATAAACAAATATAAAATATATATATTAATGATATGTATTCAGAGGTATGTTGGGATCCACAATAACCAAAAACTTAACTAACAACGTTCAACTGAACATCAGCTGGTGCATCAAACAATAGATCAAGGTCCGAGTTAGAATTGTACCCCTTTATAGAATTAATAAATTGTAAGCTTGACAAATAAAAAATAAAAAAGAAAAACCCGACGGCCAACATGTGATGAATAGAAATTTTACAGGAGGTTAGTACCTCAAACTCTGACCCTTCTGCTGATTTGTACTGCTCAATTTTGCTTTTATTTTCCGATATCATATTGATTGAATAGACCTTCCCGCCCCCGACGGGTTAATTTGGCAACGGTCTATTTTGAAGAGAAGACCCTGCCCAACTAAACTGGAGATCTCGGCCAGGCAGCTCTTAGGTGCCAACTTCTCTTAAAACAACACAATTTTGAGAGAAATCAGATTCTTATAGACAAAGTTATAAGAAACACACATAAATAAATAAACAAACCAATTATTTTAACACATAACTACCACATCAATATGATCAAGGAACTCTCCCACAGACTTTCCTATCAAACACTGACTTCCACCATCCCATAAGATTATGTTAGCGTAGCTCCTCCTGTGCTTGACTCTCAACCTTAAACTATATCCCCATACCCCCTCAAGAAAGCGAGTCTCACACTTATTGTAAAGAAACTCCCCGTTTTCCTTGACAGCTTTCTTAAAGCAAATAGGATTGTAACATCCAAGGTAAGCCCAACTCTTCCAAGACAAAATTGAGCTTACCTCTCCATAAAACTAGCAGCCCGGACCTATAGACAAATTTATAAAATAGATACTTTAAATCAAAAGAATAGTATATTTAGATAAAGTTAATATAAAATTTGGGTTTTATGATACCTCCTTAGTTGAATATAACTCAAAAATGGGTCGGGTGAAACCTATTTTCTTTTCGTCTTCGATTGATATACCAGATGATGATGATAGGCCAGATAGCTGAGATGCTGAATTCCTTATATCTATAAACCTTTCAAAAACTATTGAAGTTATTCGTATAGAAGATTTCATGTAGTAAATTACGGTGTCAGTGTTGTTAGAATACATTATATACCTTATGTAGAACTCCTCAACCTCGGGAATATGTTGTCGAGCAACATCTTAAAGACATGAAATGAGGTTGCAATGCCCTTTGAATCACCTAAGAGTCACAGAAAAACATGTCGATCGGCTTTTAGATTAATTAGGTGAAGTTATAATGTAAAGTAAAAAAATTTAGTTTAAATGACAAACCCCATCTTTTGTAAACTTAAGACAACAATTAAAAAACAACTTCACAAAGCAGGGTAAACTTTTCAAACAGCAGATAAAAGTAAATCATGCTTAACTCCAAATCACGTAGGTGAAAGCTAGCCCAAGTGGAGGAACCATCCGTCAAAGCAGGCGTCTTAAGTGGCTCTTGAGGGTTGTAAGCACCAATGATATTTGTTTTAATAGTAGGCAATGATTCAGTGCATGTAAGAAAAACATGTGGAAAAAGATAGACCATGACAAAAAGCAAAAAGTAAAAACCTATATTTTAACAGTCAAATCATGGGCATCAATGTCTGGGTAGTTAATAACATCTAAGAAGGGAATGAATTTGAATAGAGTCAGTGGAAACATGGGATGTCTGTCATTTGATTGGCGCTTGATTTTTGTTGAATCACTAAAACAAAACCTGCAAGGTTGCGAGGCTGGCTTCCACTTTCTGACATTCTCCTTGATGGAGAAGTTCATCATTACATACAACCCCCCATTCTTCAAGTTGATCATCAAATTCAGGGATGAATTGATGTGTGATCGTCGTCTAAATTTGAATACCCTGGAATTTAATTTACAAAATAAAGATTACTCATTAGAAAAATATTGAATATGAAAACAAAAGCACATGCTTGTTGCAACAACTTGCAATCATGACTTATTAATTGAACTTATTATAATTTAGACATAAAAGCATAAAATATCCAAACATGAATACATGAAAGCAGAATCAAAATCAGGTGGATGAAACATAAATGGTCAAATAAAATTGGTCAAATACACAAGCCAACAAAGACAAATGTAATGTTTAATCAAATCATAATTAATCAAGTAATAATTAATAAACATGAAAGGATAAAAAGGGCAATAACAATATATCATTGATATATATTAGTCAAAATTAGTCAAGTAGTTGCAAACTAATTGAATCACAGGTACACTGATAAAAAGGGCAGAATGATATATCATTGAATCATCATGTAGTTGCAAAATTAGTCAAGAACACACACCAACAAAGACAAACATACTGTTTAATCCACGAACAAGATAACTAACTTAGACAATACATCAACTAATTCAGTCATAACAACTCCCAGTACATAAGACAAACTAATAATTATTGAATCTATTACCGGGACATGAAAGGATAAAAAGGGTATTAACAATATATCATTGATATATATTGGCTGATATATATATACACACACACACATATATATCAAAGTAAGACAAATACCAATCAATGTGAAAAGTGAGGCAACAATCTATATTTACTTCAAATACATACATCAACTAATTGAGTCATAACAAAAGACAAAGCTTAAGATAAACTAATACTAATACTAATAATAACTTCAAGATTATACACGTATGATACAGATCGGATTTGGAACATATCATCCATAAAGAGTGTTATTCAGTAAAATAGAAAAGGCACCTGATCATCCATTAAAACCAATTCAATCACACGAATACCCAAATCTCTATTTTGGAATGGCACCGACCACTCACGGGAGACTCAAAGTAAGAATGCAGCATTCTTTTAGAGCCCAGTTGTGATATCAGACAGATTAACTTTAACAGGATCCATATAAAGTTTGTGGTTTTGAGGTAAATGTAGAGTAACAAAGGAAAATGCAAATGCAAATTGCAGAGGAAAGTATATGTAAAACTCTTTGATTTGAATGCTGTCGAAAAGTGATTAAATAATCAAACTTATAGCAGCTCTAATAACGTGAGCTCTTAAAATAAAACAGTCAATCAATTACAACTAAAAAATACTTTCCAAAATATTAGGAATCCTTCTGCATTAGGAATCCTAAATGCGAATTCACTTAGGATACTAAACGAAGGGGGTAAATAATAAAAAGAAAAGAAGGCCTAATCAGGGTGGGCTCTTAAAATAAAACAGTGGATAAATCAGGGATGAAATAAAATTTCCAAACTATAAGCGCTGACATAATTTTTCAAAATATTATAATAGCACATGCATCAGGAATGTTAAATTAGAATTAGATTAGGAAAAGGATAATTAACAGAATTAATATATGCTTACCCAAAAACAGAGATGCTAGCAGTGCTACACCGGAGTAAAATTAACTTAGAAAGATAATTAACAGGATTAAAACACGCTTACCTGAAAATAGAGAGTCCTAGAACGCTTCACTAAGTAGATAATTTGATTACAAATTAGAGTGGGTTAAACAAATCTCCGCTGGATTTTATTCCAAGTGATAATCTTTATCATAAAACTCATAAGACCCAAATATTAACCCAAAAACTGCATTAAAAAAATCGCACCAATATTAGGGTTCTGGGTTTAAGACAATCAAGAAAGAGTTACCTGACATAGAGCAATTGATTTCAAATTGCAGTATCGAGGTGGGTGAAGATCAAAGCAACTTGATTGTTCAATTGAAAACCCTAGCCCGCAAAATCTCCAATTACCCAATCTGAATGAGAAATATCAAACAATAACATCAATATCTGGTATCGATATCCATTGTACTTACAAAATGATAAGACATACACAACTGAAACAGAAAAAAATTGAAAATATGCAGATCGTATTTGAGTGAAACGGTGACGAAGAAGAATCCCAAATCGCACAACCCAGAAGCAATATATTGTAAATCAAAGCAGTGTATTCAGCAAATAATATAGGCAGTCAATATTCAGAAAATAATAGAGGCAATCACTTGAAACGAATGAAATATCATTATCAAGATTGAAAACAAAAGGATCGAATTGTGGTGAAAACGTAAGTATTCTGTGTGAAATGAAAGGAAAGGGAAAATGGAATAGAGTAGATAGTAATGATAAAGTACGTAAAAGCGGGGAAAGAAATTCATGAAAACCGGAACAAAAAAAATAAAAAAATAAAAAGTAAAATTAATGTCCATGATTAAATGATCATAACCAATGGCTGAGATGAGTTTAACTATTTTAGAAAGAGAGCTTAGGCAACTACAATTTAGCTAAAATTAGGTGTAAGTTAAACTTAGTTTTAAACAAAAATAATTTCCTGCCATCTTCTAATGATACAAAAAAGCCTAAACTAAAATGAAGCATTTTTCCTTATATTTAGAAACAAAAGAAAAGAAAAGGAAAATCATAAAATTTGACAGTGAAAGAGCATATATTAAAACTTCAAAACTTTTAGAGATTAGTCAAACATGCACTTAGTTATTGCTGTTGTTTACAATTGCATATGACACAAGATGAATCTGGAAAGAATGCTACAATTAGCTCCTTAAATTTCTTGGTAATGTTAACGATACTTACTATATTTCTTTCGTTAAATTAAATGCCTCCTGGTTGAATTGCAGCATGGGAATTGCAGCAAAAACCCCTGGTTTAAGGCCATCAACTCATTTTTGTGGCTGCCAGAGTAGAGTATGATTTAAATACATTGCAAAGTTATGAACAAAAATCAATGTCAGGGAGGACCCCTTTTTGTTTCCGCGACAGCCCTTCTCATTCTAAATTTTTCGTGCTCATATAGTTAAAAATAATAGATAAATCTCTTTTTATTATTGTTAAAGATAACTTAAGTGAGGCATTATCCTACCCCACTCTTAAAAAAAATAGTAAAGGAAATGATAGTTATACTAAATGGAAGTCAGGAGTAACTCATCAGAGAAATCAAACATATTTTGTATTAATTTTCTTTTATTTCATATAAGGGTAAAATAGTCATTTTATATATATGAAAATGGATAAAAATTGTTCGTAGGGACCTTTTGTGCTTATGTTTGAAAGGTTGGGGAACTATATGCTTCAAAAAATGATTGGAGATGAAATTGTTACTTTTGACAAAGGTTGGGGACCTATATGCTTCTAAAAAAGGTTGGGGATGAAATTGTTAAAATTGGCAAAAGTTGGGGACAAAATGCAAAAATTTCCCTTTTTTTTTCTTTTTGATTGCTTTGATTGCTTTGTTACTATTTTATGGTGATATTGATGTTTTGGTGATTTTGTTATATTTTTTCCCATCGGTGATTTTGTTTTTGCTTCTTAAGGTTTGTCATCGGAAGTTCTTGTTTTTTTGGGTCTTGTTACCATAAATAAGTTGTTTTTTTACCGTGATAATTGTTTTTTTCATTGGAAAACCATTGCTAACATATTTTTTTATTTGTTATTTTTGTTACTATGAATCGGTTGTTTTGTTAATGTGGTAATTATGTTTTTTTTTTTCAGCAGGAAAACCATTGTTAACATTTTTTTGGGGGGATTTGTTACTCTTATTACTATGATGTTTTCCCCTCGATTTTTGGTTACATTTTTTCATGTGATTTTTCCTTTTCTTCCCCCCCCCCCCCCGCCCGTGTTGGAGATAGCGGTGCACTACTAGAAAATGCACTGGTACTAAAGGCAAAATTCCGTAATTTTTTCATTAAAAGGCTTTTTACACAAAATTTGCTCTTTAAAATTACTCTATGAATGATTTATATATTTTATATTGATACATAAAATTATTTATGTCAAAATTAGTTATGAAACGTGTAATCCAAATTTCTTCTCCTTTAAAGATTAAGTAGTGAAATAAGTCTTTAATGATACAAAAAAATTTACGTAGTTACTCAAAAAAAACTCTCTCCATCCCACTAAGACATCCCAAATTATTGGCTACCTTCTTTATTGAAAAATAGTTGGAATCTTATTTTCTTTTATGCCCTTATTTAATATATATTATTATGTATGAAATAATTATATTAAGATGAAATAATTAGTAAATGGAGGGGTGTAACACCCTTGAATATTTTAAAATTTCTATTTTACCCAGAAAATAAAAGTTTTGAATCCTATAATATGTACAAATTTTAGGTACTTGAAATATATTTTTCTCAAACAATATTTTCAACAAAAGATAATATAGAGCAAATATAATTCATTTTTGATATATTCAAATATATTTTATAATAATAATAATTATTATTATACTAGTAATCTAGTAAAGCTGAATTTCTCAGATGATAAATAATGTTCACTTATTAATACGGGTAGGGAAAATTAGGAAATATCTTTATAAAATATTTTATCTTTATAAGGTAGTATTAATTATATTAAGATAAAAATGTTTGTAACATTCAGGGTGCCTCAGGTGGTAGACCCTTGGTCTGCAAGGTCAGGATTCCTGTACACAGTCCTCTGCTCACTTTGAAGTTGCCACCACTCATCGCTACTTGTATTGTCACACCTACAATGTAAAATTATATGAGCTAACGCTCAGTAAATAACAACATACATATGTATATATGAGGATTCTGCATACCACAATGCAAATAGGGCCCATATCCCTTTTGTAAAACACAGCATGAGCTTATAATCAAAAGGCCTATGCACACATGCCTTGCGCAAAGGTCCGTCATAGTCTTACCTCGACTCGAGAATCCGTCGACATGTCCGTCGTTGCCTCAACTCAGCTCAAGAGATGACAAGGACTTACAAATATCATCAAATAATCAAGGCCTGACCATATCATACAACCACTGGGTCTCAACACCGCTTCCTGCATATATACTCTATCAGCGGTCATTGAGCGCTTGACACTCACAAGCGTTTATACCCCTATGACAAATACAATGTGATGTAACTACACAAAGGTCAGACCATCTTTCGTAGTGTCTTGTGTCAATCACTATGCCTCATGCTTATTCTAATCTCTGCCGTCATGCTTAAACGTGTGCATATGGCATACAGTATCATATTTTCAATAGCCAATTAAGTCATGCCCAATTTTCGCGTAGACATATAAATATTATAGGGTATGATAGACATTTAAATATCACGTTGTCACATAGGAGCACATAATACTCTTCTTTTGCATTGTAGTTGAATAATTACTTACCTCAATCCTTAACTATCTAAGGATATTAGTAGTCTTGGTACTTTGAGACATTGCGTTGCATGGGTCAACAATATCTCTCCCACTTTATCAGATTTATTCTAACATCTGTAGATATAAGATTTCTTATTTATTTATCTACTCAATATTTGACAAGGACAAACTAATAATAAACCGAAACTAAATGCTTATCGAGTTGTCAATCTCATACTCCTTTCAAATCTTTATTTCATCTTACTAAAATGTCATTAGAATGTTGAAACCCCTCCCACATTGACGTAAAAAGTGAGACAAAACACACCCCATATTAAACATGGGGTAAAGTTACTAAGGGGTAGGGGTACACCCTATAAAATACATAGAGGGTTTCAATATTGAAAACTAAAGTTGAATTCATGTTTACGCTACAATAACTCTATCGTGTACAATAAATTGTAATCAAAGATAATTTGCTAAATCAAAACTTGTGCAAAATCCAACCTGTTATCACTTTTTATAAAAATATTGTCACAAATCTAATGATTAAGTATTGAACTCATGACCTATATATCAACAAGTAGCTTTTAAACTAACTTTTTTTTTCTTTGGTTTACAATCAAGAAGTAGCTTTTAAACCATTTGTCAATTTTTTTTTTTTTTACAATTTTCGTTTATATAACACTATTTTCGCATGTTTTCACTTAAAAAAATATTATCATTAACTAAATATACTTTAATTGGCAATTGAGTTAGCAATGGTTTGGCGGTTGAATCAGAAACTCGTTAACCCTATACAATCACCGCGTCAACGATTGAATCAATATTAAAAACTATAGCTAAGTTTATGTTTACGCTACAGCAAATCTATCGCGTACAAGGGATTGCAATCAAATATAATTTTCTAAATCCAACCTATTTGATTTGCTTCTTTGAATCAAAGATTATCCCCAATTACTAGCCTCTAAAATTTTCTATTATACGAAGTGGGTTTTGTGTTCTTAACTAAGAATGTTAAGCGGAATTTCTGAGATGACAATTAGACAATTAAAGAGGAACAATAGTAGTTGAGAGCAAAGAACAGAGAGAAGAAACAAATTCTCCCCAAATTTCAATTTTCTCCCCAGGTAGCAATATCAATTCATATATCAAAGGTATTTTGACTAACGACCAAGGTATATGGCCATTGGTACAAGGGAAGTTTAACAAGTAATGAAGAATCGCGCAAGAGTTAATGTCCCTAGTAATTAAACTAGGTGAAAAGGGACCAAAGACAAAATCATAAAGTCCTTTTGTCTTCAAATCAAGCTGAAGGGAATCTGAGCGAATATATGAAATTCTTTATCAAGCAATGAGTTTCTTCAAAGTTGTGAGGGAAACTATTACCCATAGGTAATGGTCAAACAATTTCAGGAGCTTGATCAAATGGAAACAAAAGCATTGGACAAAGGCATATAATCAAGTAAGGCAATGATAGAGAAGCTCAAAGGAGATTTCCAGATTCTGAATAGACAATCAAGGGCAATCAATGATGGGTGAGTACAAGCATAAAGGGAGAAATAAATTTCAAATTTTCAAAGAACTGATAGCGATATATCAAAGGAAAGTCTTTGCTAATGGTTTCCCATATTATCAAAAGGAATTTTCATGTTTGATTTATTCTTGAGAATAACACAAAACAAAGCTTAGGATCAAGTGATGGGTTAACAAAATTAAGATCTCAAAATTAAGGTTTCACTAGTGCCAATAAAAGAGAAATGTTCTCAAGTTTAAGTTCAAAGCAATAGGATTATTGTTGACGAATAGAACACCATGAGTTTGTTAGGAACATATAGGACAAAAGGAATAATGCCAATCAATTATAAGCAAAAGGTCATATTCAAGGAATTAAAATTTTCAGGCAATAAGTGTTGGGTCTAGCAAAAGAATATTTGAGTGACTCAAATAGTTTAGCTGGATATATCAGATATAGCCTTCTTAGGCAAGAATTGAAAAGATATTATTTCAAGAACTTTTTTTTTTCTTGATAATTCAGGGGTTCAAAATTGTATCAAGAAGAAATCATGTTCAATAAGGTAAATTCTTGGTTTAAAGAACATTGGGAATATTGTCTAAAGAAAGTGTTTCAAGATACATTGAACCAACATGCAAAGGTCTGTTGGAATACAACAATGAAGGAGGCAATGGCCAAATTAAAGGGCATTATAAGGACCATATTCCATACTTCAAAATATAGGTATATTTGTATACTTCCTTGGAATAATCGATAAGCATTCAGATTTAGCAAATCAAATTTCTTGATTTGAAAAGTATCGGTAATTTCAAGAGTTTCTCAATAGTTCGATGAATCGTGTGATGGATGGCGATTCTTGATGATTTAAGGGGCCGAATCGCATTCAAAAGAAGTCAGATTCGGCAAAACAAGAGCAAGTGTTTCAGTATACATTGAAACGATGTGCAAAGATTTATTGGACATCACTATGAGAGAGGCAATTGATCAAATCAAAAGGTATATATTGAGCAATCTTTCATTATTCGAGTTTAGGCAAGCTTATGTTTTGCCTTAGAGTATTTAGTAATCAATAAAAATTACTGGTCCAATAATAACTCGAACGAAGTTGGGAGATTGAATTCAAGCCTCTTGCCATGTCATTGCCACATTTACTTTCCAAACATTAAATTATGATATCAAAATAGGATTAAAATTTATCATGGTTCTCAACCACTTTTTATAGGTATCACTATTTTTACGAACACTTAGTCTTGTGATTCAAAACAATTCTATCAATTCATTGGTCAAGACAATATCATCAATTCATTGGGTAAACTCATTCCAATTACTGGACAAATTCTTAATGGTCCATGAGTTTAATTCATGGCTCAAAATTTATCAATCAAATTCTTAACAAGTACTTTCGTCAAATCTTTTGGATAATTTTCAATAAATGAGACTTATAATGTTCATAAAATAAACATCAATTTGTTTCTCCATTAGCCCAAAATCATACTTTAATAAGTTGATCAAAATGAAAAAATTTTCCAACCATTATATTCAATGACAAAATTTGGTGCACATGTTGGCAGTTTTATAACATTGTCAAAAGTTAAAATTTCAAGAATCAATAACGGAATTAGCACAAAATTCAAAAATCAAATTTGACCAAAAAAATATTAAAAACTGAGCTAAGTTTGGATATAGAATGGCCAAAAATTTCAAGAGCCAATGGCAAAGTTAAAGCACAAATTCAAAATCAAATCCAAGCAAGAAGAATATTGAAATTCAGGTTAAATTTGGGTGCAAAAGACCAAAAAAAAATTTTCAATAGCAATTATGTGAAAGACATAGTGTTTGTGGCCTAAAAGAACTTTTAATAAGTCTTTCGGGCTAATATAGAAGAGACCATGAAATTTGGAGACCCAATTGCAATTTTTCTAGAAAAATCTATAACTTTGGACTGATCTGGACAAAATCAAGAAGTTCAGGGACTTGACAGCAATTTTTTTAAAATATCTGGCCCGACCGCCTTAGGCACGGTCTGGCCGCGGTTAGGCCGCGGCCGGCCAAAAATCTTCTGCTGGCCGCGGCTGTCCGCGGCATGCTTGCCGGGTGCACGCGGCCTGTGCGGCCGCACAGTGAATTTTTTTTTTTTTTTAACTTTTGCAAATATTTTGATTCCAAGATACCATCAAATACAAAGAGAAATCATATAATATCCTTTAAGATAAACTTTAATATTTGAAACCAAAACGAAACTTATCATTCTTCCTTTTTCATCTTTCTTAATTTCATCATTCTTACCAATATTGTTGTCAAACAAAATTATTATCAAAACTTAATACCTTTAATTCCATATGTTATTTATTATGTTGCATGACTCATTTCTTCAACTTTTCTTGAATTAGCAATATCAAACATTTATGATGAAGATTGAATAATATATACCAATAGGTCATATATTTCGTTTGACTTCAATTCCGCATAATTCTATCATATACAAAGGATTCATAAGTTGGTAAGTATTAACTTACTAGCAAGCCGGTTGGTCGATGCCTCGCGCAGAGTAGTGCCCCTAGAACGTTGCTCTAATACCATTCTGTCACGCCCCCGCTAACTTTACAATATTTCCGAATATCTTAGGGAAATTTACAAATTCGGTAGCGGAAGCTTTTATCCAAATAACGGGGACGGGATGTGCGAAACAATCCAATTTATCTTATCTTACTGAGTTTAATAGATAAAGATAATTTCATAAGTTAACAAATCGTCAACCTTTTAAAGAAACATTACAACTAGGTTTTTCAAGAAAATATATAAACACAAGAAGTTGTATTAATAAACATATTTCATTGATTATCAAGGTGGGCCAAATCATTAGAAAACTTTTACAATGAAAAGTAGAATTCAAATCAATATAAAGATTATAACTCACTATTTTCTTATATGTTATAAGATGTAAAACATATATATTATAGAGGTGTGCGTAAAAGTAATAAATTCGTGATAGTTTCAAGAACAGGTTTACACCACATGCACAACTCT
>CAVNYN010276788.1:0-14203 GCA_963692815.1 Nyctanthes arbor-tristis
CCCGGGGGGGGGGGGGGAGAATGCACAAGGTCCTACTTTCAGTTAATAATAGCCAATAAAACAGATTCCAAACCAAGAAACATAGAAAAAGTGTTTTAGTACTCCGAGTCTTACAGGAAAATAGCCGATTAGCTCTAGAAAGAGAATTCTAGTATTGGTGGAAAATTAATTATAAATACATAAACAAAGAAAAACATTTCTGGTATTCTCCAAACAATGAAAACTGACAAGTAGATACAGAGAGCCCAGTGATTAATTGGGTCCCCATATTTACTTATCTTAATTCTCATTGAGGTTTCAGTACTCCTATACTCTTTGAAAAGTTTCCTCCTCCTTAAACAGAGATGCACGCTTGGACTGGATTTGAAATCATCTTAGCTTTCATGATATATATATTTTTTTGGGGGGGCATATCGAGGTCATTCAATGTATGCATTAACTATATATGTTTTGTCACTGTTATCTGTTAACGTTTTTCAATGAAAATTTTCACACAAATCTCAAATAGTTGCAGAAAGTGGGCATATTTTCTGAATAAACTCTTATTATTAGTGACTGAGAGTCTTTACATGAAATCTTCTAAATATACTTAATTATTTTGGACAAGTACTAGAATTCTCTGTAGTCCTAAGACAATGTTGGAGAAGATCTTTGTGCCAAAGGGAATTTTATAACTTTTCAGTCATTTTTAGTTAGAGATGAAAAGAAGAGTAGTTTAAACATCTGTTTTTGTGCAGAAAATATAGGTTTAAGCAAACAAATCTCTTGTTTCTTTTTGTTATCATTTGCTGCAAAAGAAATGATTTCTCGAGTTTGGTTTCTTCAAATTGTTGAGATTTTGTTCTTAATCGGTTCTTCTTCCGCAGAAAGAGGTCTCTTCTTTTCGTTTTTTCATTGTATCTGCACGTAACTGGTATATATACTTTTGTCCCCTAAAGATGAGACTTGCTTTCTGATTCCTGTTTTGTTCTTTTCAATTGTTTATTGGTTCTGCAGCTCCATATTCCTCCTTTGCAAAAGATGCTAAATTGGCTCCTCCAGTGGTGTACTATGATTACATAGTAATTGGTGGCGGTACATCAGGCTGCGGCCTGGCGGCGACACTGTCTCAAGGTGGAGCTAATGTATTATTACTGGAAAGGGGTGGTTTGCCTTATGGAAATCCCAACATAACCAATATAGGTGGCTTCCCTGCCACTTTATCAGACACCTCCCCAACATCAGCATCTCAGCTCTTCCTGTCGACCGACGGGGTTTTCAACCACCGTGCACGGGTTTTAGGCGGCGGGTCGGCCATAAATGCCGGATTCTACAGCCGGGCAAGCTCCGACTATGTTGTGGCAGCAGGGTGGAATCCAAGACTAGTGAATGAGTCATATGAATGGGTGGAGGAGAAGGTGGTATTTCAGCCGCCGATGCTAACGTGGCAATCAGCAGTGAGGGACGGATTGCTCGAGGCCGGGGTTTTGCCATATAATGGGATCATGTACGATCATCGGGCCGGCACTAAAGTTGGTGGCACAATTTTTGATCAATCATGATATAGACATACTGCTGCAGATTTACTAGAGTACGCTGATGCAACAAAAATCTCTGTTTATTTGCATGCAACAGTTCATCAAATCTTATTCAGAACAGCGTTCGCAGGTGAAAGTTTCTGTTAAATTGTCACACTACTTCACATGTTTAATGCTATGAAGTGAAACTTCAAGTGAGAAGCATTAGCTTATGAATTCTGGTTTTACCCAACATTATCTTTTTATGAGAAAAATCATTCTACTTTTGCACGTGAAACATCATTTATAGTATCCACTGTCATGGAAAATCCATGATGATCAAATAAAGAAAAATGAGTAATACTGCAGGTCAAAGACCAAAAGCTTATGGGTTATATTTCAGAGATTCAAATGGAGTTAGGCATATGGCATACTTGAACAATGGGCCTATGAATGAAATCATCTTGTCATGTGGTGCAATTGGAAGCCCACAATTGCTCATGCTTAGTGGAATCGGGCCGGCCGAACAACTCAAGGCCCAAGGTATAAAAGTCATTTTGGACCAACCAAATGTGGGCCAAGGAATGTCTGATAACCCAATGAATGCTCTGTTTATTCCTTCACCCCGGCCCGTTGAGATTTCTCTCATTCAAGTTGTGGGTATTACCCATTCTGGTAGCTTCATTGAAGCAGCTAGTCGATCTTTCTTTGAGCTAGTTTGGGCCAATAGAGTGGCCCAAGAAGTTTCCAAGTTCAAAAACCAGGTTAGCCCATTTAAAGCCCGTGAAATTTTTTATTCTGATTCTAGCCATTGTTACATCTGTTGAAATATCTATCAGTCAAATGCTATACATTGTACAGATCGACCATTCATCAGCATCCCCTTTCAATGAGAGCATGCAAGAAACCATGCCGGGGCCCAACCCGTACCAATATGCAAACATTCAAGCCGGAGTCATCCTAGAAAAGATCGCGGGACCTTTCTCGGCTGGCCATTTAGAGCTTCAAAGTAGGGATCCGAACGATAATCCAAGAGTCACATTCAACTACTTTACAGATCCAAGAGACCTTCAAAGATGCGTGGAGGGCCTTGAGATCATAAGAAGAGTCGTGGAATCGAGATCACTCTCGACTTTTAGATATCCCTTTACAACCATGCAGTCTTTGATGAACATGATGCTGACTTTTCCCATTAACATAAGGCCTAAACATGTGACAGCAACTTATTCAATGGAACAATTTTGTGTAGACACTGTAATGACAATATGGCATTACCATGGAGGCTGCCAAGTTGGTAGTGTTGTGGATCAAGATTACAAAGTGATAGGGGTCGACTCATTACGAGTAATTGATGCCTCGACGTTCTCCAACACTCCAGGAACTAACCCTCAAGCTACTCTTATGATGCTTGGGAGGTAAATATTATAAGCACTTCAAACTAGCTTTTTTTTATTAATTAAGCTGAATATGAACTCCAGGAGTTGATTAAGCTCATCATTTTTTTCCTCCTTTAATTTTGCCTTTGTAATACAGATATACGGGGCAAAGAATTCTGCAGGAGAGAAACCCTCACTGAGAAAATAAGTGTTTTTTTATTTTTATTTTTATTATTATTATTATTATTATTTTGTTTAGCTAAATTACTTAAATGTTACTGCACTAGTTAGTTGGCGGCCCTATAATTCTTATGAATAATTTTTAGATTCCGATATATATATATAGCTAGAATGATTGATTGATAGTTTTTTTGTTAATGTAGAATATATGTATCTTTAGGGGAAAATGTATTTTTGTGATTGCACAAAATGGAATATTGGTGGTCTTCAAATTACTTGATTTTGTGGTGTAGTCGGAAAATTTTATTGACTAATTAGTAAAGTACAATACATCGTACGTTGGTACATGTCTGATCTGGTTAAAATATCTCCATAGTCCCTCCAAAGGACGGTATTAAGCAAACTAATTAAAGACCGATCCTAAGGACAAAATCTCTTGTAAAGGCAAATACATATAATTGGAATTCTAAATCTCTGGAAAGGCAATTTAAAGAAAAATCAAAAGAAATTTAAGGGGGGAAAAAAGAAGAGAGTATATATCACAGAATATGCCAATTGTGATGGCCTCTGAAAATCCGCGACTTCATTACTGAGACAGCATCTTTGCCAGCAAATTCATGAACGCAATGGAGGAAATTGGAATCTTTGCTGCTGGGCTTTAATAATTTCCTGGAGAGAACTTAGGAGGAAGAAGAAGAAGAAGGAATTATATTCTTACTTTGTACATTCTCGATTTCTAGAAAAAGCTCTTTAATTAATTATTTATAAGCCCTTGTAAGTAAGCACGCTATGCTAGCTAGTTTATTTAATTATTTATCTAGTTTATCTCTTCTTTCGAGTATGTAGATTTTGTTGCGTATCTTTTTGGAGTATTATGATTAAGTTCCTTAATTCCTCAGATTGGGCAAACTCTTACATTTAAGGGATCAAATAAATAATTAATGTTCTTCATTTTACTTGGCTTACATTATATTTTTATTTGTATAAGTAATTTCAACGCTATTTTAAAGTGGGAATCATATGATTCTAAAGTTGAATACGTTGAAATAGAACCAGGTGTTCTTCATTTACATTATATAACACCTTTCATCCCATTGGGCTGTGCAATCCGCTCAATCTCTTTAATTAAGAATCTAACACCAGATGGCATTCATCTTAGAATATTAAAATGTAGCTGGAGTACGTTGTTCCATTTTTTATCAATTAATTATACGCGTATCTGCATCGGGTCAAAGATTTTGTGCTAATATATATATATATATATATATATATTTTTTAACTTATCTTACGCTAGCGTTTTGTTTCTATATTGTCATTATAAACCGAAATCATATATATCTACATAATTTTTGAGATTCATGTATGATATACAAATTGACAAGGCTCATTTTCACTCATTTGTTTTTTAGTATTGATGACCAGCAAGGCCCGTGTAGTAAGGGCATCCAAGCGGGCTTCCATGTTTTTTAATTAAGTATAAGCTTTTCATTTTTCTCCAGTAATTAAACTCCTTTTGTAATTCTCCAAAACAAAATTGATAATTATAGACAAAACACATTGACGAGAGTGTTATATAGTGCTATTCCAACTTCTCAAAAATTTTCTAACAAAACTTTTCATTACGTGGATGTACACCACATAAGGCGGGAAATTTTTTAACAAAAATTAGTAAAGTTTTTAAAAACTTTTGGTGTTGTGTAAAGAAAAGAGGCGTAAAAACCTTAGGTTTAATTTTGCGTGGTTTCATTTTCAAGTGTTGTGATCCAACACTTGCGAAGTTAAGACTTAGTGAAATTGATATATAAATTATAGTTTGCTAAAGTCGCTAATTGCAAAATATCCAAAATAGCTTGAGATACGTTATGACTTATTTGAATAATTAAATTAAAAAATGAAAAAAAAAAAGGGTAATAGCTACTAATCTTGCGAAATATTTTCCCTATACATACAAAAATGCATATTTGATTAACTTATAAATTTTTTGTCTCATTATAATTGATGTCTAGTTATAAGTAGATAAGTGACCAAAGTTTTTTAAGACAATAATTAAACATGTCAAATTTTGTTCAGGTAAATATTAATCTTGACTTTTCATTTGTCGAGGAGTACAATATTAGTTTTGATCTTCCTAAATAGATGCTCATCATGTCCCACTAAGATAGTCCAGTAGTTATTTTCACATAGATTAAGCCCTTATTTGATCTTCTTTATCAAAACATATTATAATTTCACATACCATTAATTTGACTATTGATTGGATAACTACTCATTTATAACCATAAATTTTAAACTTTTATTAAATCTACACCACTTATTTAACATCTTTATAATTTCTCTTTATAAGATCGGAAGAGCGTCGTGAGGGAAAGAGTGTAGGCAATGGTGTAGATCTAAGAGCATTTCAAATGCAAATGTTTAGTCTCGGGATAACATAGAGAAGAGATATAGACATATAAAATTTATCAATTTCTATTTTCTCTATCTTCTTTCACTTCTTTCTTACCAATTTCTCTCTTTATTTCCCATATGTTCTTTACAAAACAAATGTCGCCACTGTAGTCCTATTGCGACAATTTTTTGCCACGATAATTTTGTTACTAAAAGCCCGTACTTACAGCCTCCTAACAACGACTATCTTCCAACGTCGCCGCTATAGATTACATGGCTGTGGGCCACAAAATTTTTTTGACCTGGCCCACCATCATCGGCCCAGCAAAAGCCAACCCCCTCTGTAGCCCAGCCAATTTCCACCTCAATTAATGGAAGAAATTATATGTGCGCCCTAGGATTCGAACTAGAGACCTCCCCTTCTCACTAGTTGGATTAGATGGATTTTTGATTAACATTTTGCATTTATAATATATATTATATAGATTATTACACATATAGCGATGAACATGGCACCTATAGTAACAACTTGTCATTGGTATAGGCCTCAACAAAGGCAGGAATTCTTCCAGCCAATGGTATGGTGACGACTTCTATGTCGCCGGTATAGATACTTATGTTGTCGCCACTATAAATGGGACCTATAGCGGCGACATGATTTTGTCGCCGCTATAGGGGTTAGGCTATAGCGGTGACTGCAGCTATAGCCAAAGCTATAGTGACGACTTTTGGTGTCTTCGCTCGTAGTCGCCACAATAGGCATTATTTTTTGTAGTGAATGTCCTTGACAGTTTCTACAACTAGACACTGTGAAGAAAAAAAGAGAAAGTAAAGAGACGAAAAGGTGAAAAAAGTGAAGAGAGAGAGAGAGTTGAATTTTGTAAATTTTATATGTCTATATTCTCATCCATGTCACCCTAAGACTAAATGTTTGCACTAGAGATACTTTAAGAAACGAAAGTTTATATGGTTAAAATATTAAATTTTACATTATTTTTCTAAGTATACTCTTATATCTCATTAATTATTTGAAATACTTTTAACGCATAGATACTTAAATAACAATAATTAATTATAGACACATATAGAAATTAAATATTTAATATATGCTTAATATGGTAAGTGGATTATCTTTTTATGAATGACGAAAATAGGATAGTGAACTAATTTTTTAGGTACAATTTTTTTTTTTGAAATATAAATATATATTGAAATAGCAAAGTAGTAATTGGTTAATTTCTTTACACATTGAATTGAATAAACTTTGAGGGCTCTTGTTTTGTTCTTTTTTTCTGTTTCTTGGCTCTCTGTTTTTATGCCTATTTTTCTGTTTGTGCTGCTATGCTTGGTTTGCAGAAGGGTTGACTGTTTCCCCTTGCTATTGTCTGTAAGTCCTCTTTGTGATATGAAATAAAAATTTTATTGAAAAAAATATTGAATATGTTATGAAAAGAGAGAAAATAACGTAGAGATAAATAATTACCTCTTAGAAAATTGTGTGTGTACAATGAGAACCAGAGACCCCTATTTATAACTACAAAGCTAGCGTTTAAAGGTTACAATGGTACACATCTAGGGTTTATGGGGGAAGGATAGTCATTCACTAAATATTTAATTATTTACAACACTTTCCCTTGAATAAGTATCTATACATCTAACTGTTTTGTTAAAAACCTTGGTCTAACAAAAACTCAGTGGGAAAAAATTACAAACTCAAGGAAAAAAAGTGCAGTATGCAACTAATATTTGGAGTAATAAAATGCTGCCTCATTAAAACCTTACCAGGAAAACCCATTGGGGCAAACCTTATCGAAGGGAAAAGAGTACAACTACTTCCCTTGATGTCAATGACGAAAGATCCCCAAGTCGATGCATTCCAATATTATGAACCAATTTCTTGAATGTAGAAGTTGATAACGCCTTTGTAAATAGATCAGCTACATTATTACTTGAACGGATTTGTTGAATGTCGACGTCCCCACTTTTCTGAAGTTCATGTGTGTAGAAAAACTTTGGAGATAAGTGCTTCGTCCTGTCACATCTGATGAACCCTCCTTTAAGTTGTGCAATATAAGCTGCATTATCTTCATACAGTATTGTTGGACATTTCTTTGTTGAAACTACTCCACATGATGTTTGAATATGATGTGTTATGTTCCTAAGCTATACACATTCACGACTTGCTTCATGGATTGCAATAATTTTTAAGTGATTTGAAAATATTGATGTCAATGTTTGCTTTACAGATCTCTATGATATAGCTACTCTTCCATGAGTAAAAATATATCATGTTTGTGACTTAACTTTATGTGGATCTGAGAGATAACCTGCATCTGCATAGCCAACTAAAGAAGAGAGTGTGTTTTGTGAATAAATTAATCCCAAGTTTATGGTACCTTTAAGATAACGAAGAATATGTTTAACATCATTCCAATGTCTTTGAGTTGGTGTAAAACTATATCTAGTAAGAAGATTTACAGAAAAAGCTATATTTGGTTGAGTGTAATTTGCAAGATATGTCAATGCTCCAATTACACTAAGTTATGGTACTTTAGGACTAAAAATCTTTTCCCTATCGTCAAATAGACGAAAAGGATCTTTGTCTATATCAAGTGATCGGACAACCATTGTAGATGTTAATGGATGTGCCTTATCCATATAAAACCTTCTTAAAATTTTTTCTATGTATGTAGACTGATGAACAAATAATCTTTTTGAAACATGTTCAATCTACAAACCAAGACAAATTTTGGTTTTCTCTAAATCTTTCATTTCAAATTCAGTTTTTAAGTATTCAGCAGTTCTATCGAGCTCTTTAGGAGTTCCTATAAGATTTAAATCATCTACATAAACTGGTACTATTTCAAATCCAATATCAATTTTTTTATAAAAATACATGGGCAAATATCATCGTTTTGATATCCCTTTTTAAATAAATATTCACTCCGACGGTTATATCACATCCATCCAGATTGTTTTAATCCATAGAGTGATTTTTGTAATTTAATTGAGAACATATTTTTAGAGAATGAATCACTTACTTTTGGCATTTTAAATCCTTCAACGATTTTCATATAAATATCACTATCAAGCGAGCCGTAAAGATAGGCAGTTACTACATCAATAAGTCTCATTTCTAACTTTTGTGAGACAGTCAAACTAATCAAATATCTGAATGTTATGGCATCCATCACAGGAGAATATGTCTTCTAATAATATATTCCAGGTTTCTGTGAGAAACCTTGTGCTACTAGTCGAGCCTTGTATATCGTAATTTCATTATTTTCATTTTTTTCTCACAAACACCCACTTGTATCTAACAAGAATTATATCTTTGGCTATTTAGAGTCCAAAAACTTTTCTTTTTCCAAAGAATTCAACTCCGCATGCATGGCTTATTTGCATTTTGGCCAATTATTTCTTTGCTGATAGTCTTTAACAGAATGTGATTCAGTATCCTCATTTTCATGCATCTATCAAGTGTCACATTATAAGCGAAAATATTATCTATAACAACATTGCTTATACTTTGTGTGACGATAAATAGTTTGTTGAAATCTCTTCATGTTGTGATTCTGCAGGAATCAAATCTTCTTTATTTGATTGATCAATCACTCTATACTCCTATTGAGTTTGTGGTTGATTGTTCTATTGTATTTTTCTTTTTCTAGGCAAAAAATCTTTAGCTGCAAGTGGTCGATCACATTTCTGACGTACTTGTGATCCACTTGCTATAGCAGATTGTTCTATTGGAACATCAATTTTTGCTAGAGTATTTTGTGTCAGTACATATGATTTTGTCATTTTCTTTGTATCCACAAACACATCAAGTAATTGATTTGCAACCTTTTGCAAATAAATTATTTATTTAACTTCTTACTCACATTGATTGTTTCGGGAATTAAAATGAGATAAGGTATATTTATTCTAAGAAATTTTATTATGTTGTTCAAGATGTAGTTTTGCCCCTCCTAGAGTACGAAAAGTCATTTCGTCAAAATGACAGTCTGGGAAACGTGCAGCAAATAGGTCACCTGTTAATGGTTCAAAGTACCTAATAATTATTGGTGAATCAAAATTAACATAAATCTCAAGTCTTCCTTGGGGACCCATTTTATTGCGTTGTGGGGTGGAATTGGAACTTGAACAGCACAGTCGAAAATTCTTAGGTGAGAAATATCAAGTTCTCGACTAAATATCAATTGTAAATGCGAGTACTTGTGATAAGCGGTTGGCCTTAAACGAATTAATGATGCAGTATGTAATACTGCATGACCCCAAACAGAAATTGGTAATTTCGTTTTCATAAGTAATAGTCTGACAATCAGTTGCAATCATTTGGCCGTTCTAAGTATGCACATGGGGAACCGAGTGTTCTACAACAAGACCAATAGAATTATAGTACTCATCAAATGCTTGGGATCTGAATTCGATAGCATTATCAGACGAATTGTCTTGATAGAATAATCTGGAAATTGAGCTCGCAATTTTATTATTGAGCGAGCAATCTGGCAGAAGTCATATTCCGAGTCGAAAGCAGACATACATGTGACCATCTTGTTGAAGCATCAATTAAAACCATAAAGTATCTAAATGGTCCACATGATGAGTGTATAGGCCCACATATATCCCTATGAATTCTTTCCAAAAACTTTAGAAGTTCAACATTAATTTTTGTAGGGGAATATTTGACTACTAATTTCCCTAGTGAGCAAGCGTTACATGGATAATCATTAGGTAAAAGAATCTTCTGGTTCTTTAAAGAATGTCCATGTGTAGTAGTAATGATACGTCACTTCATTACTACTTCTGGATATCTAAGTCTATCATGCCGAAGTATAAAACTTTTCAGGTCTATCATGGGAAGTGGCACTATCAGCTAAGTAAATATCTTGACGATTCATCTTTACTCTATTTTTATGTAAACCAAAAAAAAATTTAAATAGCAAATCACAAATAGTTTATTCAAAATTCAAATAGCTCAGGGTAGATAAACATTAAAACTATAAAGCGAATAAGTTCATATTTAATGCAACAATGTAAAACCAGATAAAAACAAGAATAAACTAATCAATATCCTCCATAACACCGTCATCAACATTGCCGCTTGAATCAATCAAAAAGTCAGAGACATTCAAATGAGTCATATCATTTGGATCATTAAAGTTTACAAAATTGGTTTTGACTTTTCCCTTTCCCTTGATGGATTATTGGTAGAGATCGACAAGATGTTTAGCAGTACGGCAGGTACGCTACCAATGTCCTTCCATCCCACTTCTATAGCAATTCTCTTCATTCCTTTTGAAGGAATTGTTTTCATTTGTTTTATACTTTTTGGAGTTGCCACTATGTTGTTTATTATTTGGCCCATTCTCCTGTCCATATCCATGCCCGCGTTCGCGTCTGTGTCCACGAATGCGTCCGCGTTTATAATTTGTTTCGTTTGCTTTACGTAAATAAACAGCATTAGCTTCAGACAGTGCTGTAGAACCCATTGGGTGCAATGCGTGGTTTTTTATTAGTAGCTCATTGTTTTGTTCTGCAATAAGCAAGAAATAAATTCTAAATATTTCTTAAAACCACGTTCGTGGTATTGTTGCTGCAGCAAGACATTAGATGTATGAAAAGTAGAGAAAATTTTCTCTAACATGTCCTCATCTGTGATTTTTTCCCCACACAGATTGAGTTTTGAAGAAATTCTGAAAAGTTCTGAGTTGTATTCGCTAACAGTTTTGAAATCTTGTAAGCGAAGGTGCATCCTCTCATATAGGGCTCTAGGAAGGACTATAGTCTTTTAGTTGTCAAACTTTTCAGTCAATTTTTTCCAAAGATCTTCGGGATCTTTTACTGTAAGATATTCACTTTTCAGTCCATTATGAATATGATGGTGAAGGAAAACTAGTGCTTTAGCACGATCTTACAGGGATTGTGTATTTCTCTCTTTTATTGTTTCACCGAGACCTTTTGATACAAGATGTATCTCAGCATCAAGAATCCACGATAGGTAATTTTTTCCTAAAATGTCAAGCGCTACAAACTTTAATTTTATGATATTGGCCATTTAGATAATTATCTACAAAAAGAAAAATACGCCAATTAATACATGATATCGTTAAAATTATGTAACCAATATCAGTTACAATATAAATTTTCATTTTTTCCTTCAGGGATAAGAAAAATATAATATTAATTATTTTCCCTTCGGAGGAAATACTTAAAATTAACGTGCCTCTTCGGGATCACATAACAAAGACTTGTAACACAAACAGTTATATGAGAATTATAACAGCATAATTGCATGAATTTAAATTAACATATTATACAAAATATCTAATAGTTAGATCAATTAATTATACAGGAATAAATGTAAATAATAGTTATTAACATAGTTATCAGACCCCGGTCGGACATTGAACTGGCCCAGAACTTGGGTCATTGGTTCACTGGTTCAACCGGTGACTCAGTGGTTGAACCGGCAGGTCAATTCTGATCAATTTGTTGAATTATTTTTAACAAATATAGTATAAATAATTGTCATTTGTGTCAATTTTACTATAATTTCATAATTAAATATCATTGCGCACAAGTGAAAATGAAATCAATAAATATCATTTAGATGTAATTCAGCTTGAATTGAATTTTTGGCCTGTAATTGTTGGATGGCGAGACTGCATCGAGAAAACGATGATGAACATTTGCTATTAGGTGAAAAGTAGATGTTAAAAGACATTAATTGACCATTGAGTTCTAAATTTCTTCGATGTGCAATAACTCAGGCGGTTCTTCGGTTTTCGGGTCATCGGTTCTTTGCGAAACCCACCGGGTCAATTTCAATTCGATTGCGTATTGATAATCAATTGTTAACCCAATCAGACACTTGGCCGGGTCACCGGTTTTCCGGTCTGACCGGTCGGTTCGGTTTTGATAATTATAGTTATTAATATAACAGATATAAGATGCATTGTTATTATATATTTAAATAAGACTGTTAGTGCTTATCAATAAATAATGGTTGCCATATTCATATATTATGTAATTGGCATCCAAAATCAAATAAAGAAGAAAATCAATCAAAAGAATCCTTCATTATCTCCCTCCCATATAAGAAAAAAAAAAGTAATATAATATGTGACTAAGAAAAGAATAATATAATATGTGACTAGTAGATTTACATTCATTATGTAATTGGTCGCCATATTATTTCAAAAGGAATCAATCAAGAGAAGATTTCATGATCTCTTATATCATAAATCAAAATGATTGTAAACATGATATATAAAATTAGAAGCCAAAAATCTATTAAAATTGAGCATTGACTATCCCTTTATGTATATCTATATGTAATGATATAGATAATCAAATTAATATTTTGATACCTAACTATTTACATGAGAGAAAAATTATTGTGATATAAAACATTGTGCATAATGAGGATTCTGATGTCGTAAAAATCATGAAATAAATATAAGATTGTCAAGTGTCAATTGTTTTGACAGTGAGAAAAGGAAAGGGGGAAAAAAAGAAATAGAAAGGTGAAAAGTTCAGTCAATAGCTAAAGAATAAACCAATATTTGAATCCACTGAAAAACTTTGCTGATTCAGCATGATTCAATATGGGAAAGGAATAAGACGTCCAACAACATTCAACATAAGAAAAGAATAAGACGTCTTTTGGTAGGACAAAAAAAATTTATCGTGCTAATAATATGTTATAAAAAAGAGAAAATAACATAGAGATAAATAATTACCTCTTAGAAAATTGTGTTGTACAATGAGAACTAAAAACCCCTATTTATAAGTACAAAGTTAAGGTTTCAATGGTATAATAGTAATACATCTATGATTTATAAAGGTAAAATAGTCACTCACTAAATATTTAATTATTTACAACATAATAAACTTTTTCTTGCAATTTTTGCAAATTCCCCTCCTTTTTCCTGAAAATTAATTAAAGTGTTGGCCACGAAACGAAAGAACACAAATGTAACCCCTCCGTTTCACCTCATTAATATTATGGTACACGTGTCGACTTCAAAAAAATATTATAGTACACGTGTCACAATCTAAAAGATCCATAAGTTCCATGGTCCTCCGTTACCGTTGATTGATTCTACAACCACCACAATATTTGGCAGTTCTTGCGGGTCCCACATTCTTTACACAGTAACCATTACAAAAGGTAGGTCCAAAATCAAATCCCATAGGAAAAAAAAAAAAAACGCATGGCATCTGTTCACGGCTACCCCGCGCCGTCGCCGCGCCACCACCTCCAGACCCTTGAGCAAGAACAACATGATCTCTCTCCTGACCCTCTCCTCGACGGACCTCATCAATGCACCATCACCTCTGTCAGTTCTGCCTCCGACACGGAAGAAACGGACCCGTCTCCACCGCCTTCGCCGACGCGGTCTGTGGACATCATACCGGTGTTGAAGGAGGAACCTGTTGATAATGATTTGGAAGGTCGCATCCCAGTTGGGGTTACCGTTCCTCCTCCGGTTTTGAACGAGCCATCGAAGAGGGCCACCAAGGACCGCCACGTAAAGGTGGAGGGACGCGGCCGGAGAATACGTATTCGGGCGTCTTGTGCCGCTCGAGTATTCCAGTTGACAAGTGAGCTCGGCCACAAGTCCGACGGAGAAACCATTCGCTGGCTCCTCGAGCAGGCGGAGCCTGCCAATATTGAAGCCACTGGAACTGGCACCGTCCCCGCCGTCGCCGTCTCTGTTAACGGTGAAATACAAAACCCGACGATGACGCCCG
>CAVNYN010276791.1:0-28956 GCA_963692815.1 Nyctanthes arbor-tristis
TTTTTTTTTTTAATAGTCTATATAATCTAGAGTTCCTCAAAATTAAAACTGTAAATTTTAAGTATTGATCTACACCAAATACGATTATAGATAGAGAGTAGTAGAAAAAGTCTAAGTTGAGAAAGGTGAATAAAGTCATGCGGTTGCTATTTCCAATTTAGAGTGCAAATTTATCTAGGTAAAAATAACGTGTGCTATTTTTAAATGCCTAGTACATGCTTTTCAAATTTTTACCCATGTAGACTCTTTCTCGAACTATCTAACAAGAACTAAAAGAAAGAAGTGAAGGAGAAACTTTTAAATTACAAATCTTACATGAGATAACACTCAATAGAATATGCAGAAATTTAACAATCATTAGTTATTTGAAAAGCTTGGAACTTGATTAACAGGCAAAAGACAAAGTCTGAAGCAAGTAATAGAAAAGTCAGAAAGTTAAGAATCGTGATACTTGTTTTCATTGGAAGGACTTGTTAAATTATTATCATCACCACTTGCAAAGTCAATTATTTCAATATCATGAAGGTACGATGAAGAGATAACACCTGTGAACTCGAAATCAATAATGCTTTATTTATGTACTCTTGCCATTATATAGAGAAATTCTTGACAAGCAGCAAAAAGAGTTCACATTGCGCAATCAGTGTTAGAGTGTTTCAAAAACAACGTTTATTTCCAACCTTGAATAGTTACTTTCTCAAAATAATGAATAATTGTATGGCACATTCACATAATGAACATTATTATTATTTATGGAGATTTTTTTAGGTTCTATTCTTTATTTCTTTTGTCCTATATATATGTGGATAATAATGCACCAGGGGCGGACACAGGGGAGGGCCACCCTGTGCCCGGGCCTAGCCCAAATCATGGCCTGGTCCAAGAAAAAAGGGGGCCAAAATTTTTTTTGGTCTCTGGGTTAGGGGTAAAAAAAAATTGGGCTAGGGCTAACAGGCCTTCTCCAACACAACCAGCGAGCCCAATATAAACCCATTACTGGCCCGAAAAAAGAAGCCTAAATCTGTGGCCCAATAATCCCAAATTCAGAGATCGTTCCTAAGTTTCCAATTCAGAATTTCAATTTTGAAATCCTAAATTCATCTAATGATCTAATGACATCTTCAAGGGCTGATAGCTCCGGCTGCTCTTCTTGGTTCTCGTGCACACCGGCGGCAAGCAATCCTCTGGAGAGTCTGGCCTCTATAGTAGGCTCCACTGCTTCGCCAGTTCCTGGTGGCTGCTACTGTCTTGCTCCTCCGCGCGACCGCCGACTGTGCCTCTGGCCCTCTACCTCTAGGCTCTAGCACCTTGCTCCACTGACCACCGACCACCAGGTGGTAGGCACCAATGAGGCAGTCAAGAGGTAGAAGTCAGAAGAGAACTCTGGGTTTCAGACTCCAAAATATTTGAACTTTAATGCTTTGAACTTTGAAGGTAATTTCAAAATTCTAACTTCTAAATTCTAATTCTAAGTTTTAATAGCCAAGATCGGAAGAGCACATTGAAATTATATAAATGATATTTGGTGGTAAGCTTGCTGCTTGTTTCTTATATAAACATAAACTGTAATTTAAGTATTTAACTATTGTTAAAAATTTGCAATTTTATTTCGTGAGTTTTGAATGTTGGACTTGGAGCTGGATCACTTGGATGTTAATTTTTGCACTCTTTCCCTACACGACGCCTCTTCCGATCTCTTGGATGTTAAATTGTTGAATTTTGGATGTTGGAAGATGAATTTTGGATGTTGAATTTTGAATGTTCGATGATGAATTTTGGATTTTGGATGATAGAGGTGGATGTTGAACTTTGTCAAGCATAGTGCTTTGATTGTTGATAGCTCATTAGTTAGTTTTTGAAGTTCTTTATTGTTGGATTGTTGAAAGATTTACGTAGTTTTAATTTGAAAGGATAATTTTCTAATTGATCTATTGAACTTTGTGGATTGTTGGATTAGTTTTTGAAGTTGTTTGTTGTTGGATTTTCTTTACTTATAGATTATCGGAAGATTTAAGTGAATACCTTCATTTAAATGAAAATTTTTCTAATTTATTCTATGGAATACTGGGATTTTATAGATTACATTATGGCCACACAACAACAATCTCCTAGCAAGAAATTGGATGTTAAACTTTGGATGTTGGAGTTGAATGTTAAATCTACTTTTATTGTTTTTGGGTGTGTTTTCGGTTAAAGTTTTGTTAAATTTAGCCTTTACAATATGTTGCTTTGAGTGCTCCACCGACCACTAGTGACTAGTCTTTTTGATATTTCGGTCCTCCTAGGGGCAAGTTGGCATGCTGGCTACGCCCTTGTAATGCACGTCACAGATACTCTAAATTGTGAACATCAACTTGGTTATCCAATATAATGCTTTTATTTTTTACTACTTTTTAAAGTTCTCAATGCATTTTACTAAATCATTTATTTCGTCCATCTTAGCATTCACATACATTCACATTTTTTCTTCAAGTAAGAGAGAATAAGTAGAGTTAAATGGGTGAAATGATAATAAGATGTTTGATGCCTTAATCGTACATACATGTGCGTGACGTGAATTTAGGCTTACGACATCAGTTGACAATGGGTCACGTCAACCTACAAAATTAATGTGACATGCCTAAATACACGTATACACGCATGCATAATAATATGCATGCGTGTAGACAAAATAAAATCCTTGATATACGCACACATATACACACACATGCAGATACACGGTTCTAGTATTCTTTTTGTGTGAGCTTGAAACATATATATATTTAAAACAAGAGCTTAATTCTATATAAATATATATATCTATATATATCTACCTATCTACCTATATATCTATATATATTAATCTTAGAATAGTTGCTAAATTGAGTTTCCTTCCCAACATATGTTTCTAATTATAGTTGTACACGACGCTCTTCCGATCTCGTCCATCATCATCCACAAATCTTAACCCTTCTGTTTCTAATTATAGTTGTTCAATCTTGTCCGTCCATCATCATCCACAAATCTTAACCCTTGTGTTTATAATTATAGTTGTTCAATCTTGGCCGTCCATCATCATCCACAATCTTATCCCTTGACAATTTCCCTTATTTAATTGTCCAATGAATTCTTTACTTATATAAACCCAGCCACTGAAATATGTACCAAATAAATCTCAGCCATCCATCTTCTGTCAAAACTATCCCTTACCGGTTCAATCGAAAATAATATAAATACTCTCGTTATGGACCTAATTTTGCATCTCAGTAGCATTTCGTAATCCTTTTCGTCTGTGTCGTGCATCAGATGGCTCAAATGTTCGACCGCATCCGTGATGTTAACCCATCAAAGATCCATTGGACTTTGAAGGTCCAAGTTGTTCGTCTGTACCAACTACCTCCCCTTCATACCATGCATGACTGATCCTTTCAGGCTATAGATTGTTTGCCATGATAGAGAGGTAAATTGTTCTTATATTAACATCTAGCAAATTGTGGTTCAAGTATATTTTATATGTATAGAAATGTATTTCTTAATCTGTTAGTTTTGGAGATTGTCGTTGGATACATATAACCTAATGGAGAATAAAAGCTTCTGTTATTATTTCACTAGCATTAACTTCTAGCAACTATTTTTTTCTAATAGATTGTGTATAATATTTTTGTTTTTATTGATGGCTACTACTTAATTTAACTACAGGGTGAACGTATCCATGCTTCTATTAGGCATGCCCTTGTGCCGAAGTTCAAGCCTTTGATTAAAGGGGGATGCATTTACTTGATACGTTGTTTTGTTGTTGGGGATAACTATATGAAGTATCGAATGGCAAGTCATCAGTACAAGCTTTACTCCATGACTAATACTGAAGTTGTTGAGATACATGATGCTGGATTTCCAATGCAACTGTATGTTTTCAAGTCATTCTGTGATATTTGGGTGCGCCAGATGATGATGGTGATGATAATGGAACTAAAGTTTGTGGTAATGCCCTTTTTCTTTTTTTTTTCTTTTTTTTCTTTTCTTACATTAAAATATTAACTTTTTATATGTTACTGAAAATGCTCCTGACCTTAACGGTGGAATTTGACGGTTTCTGTCATAAGAGACAAAATAAGAGATTTCTTTAAAGGTTGGGGATGTACAGAAGGAAAACAAAGGTTGAGGACGTAATCCGTAAAAAGGTGAAAGGTTGGGGATCCTAGGTGTAAAAAACCCTTTTACATTAGTGGTCCAAATTCAAACAAACAAAAGGAAAAAATATCTACACTATAGTTTTTTATCTTACACCACAGTTTTATTACATTAAAGCCCATAATCCTTATAACTTGTGAAGTTTATGTACGAACAAATCTTATTGCATTTTTTTGGAACCGTTTAATTACTTTTTATATTTTGTTTCTTAATAATGGTTATTATTCAAAAAATATCATTCATATGTCTTAGAATCAAAAGAAAATATATATTTTACTTTTACATATTTTTCTTTTTTGACTTATTTAAAAGATTTCAGTGGTTCTTACACCAAAATTTTTAAAAGAAAATTATTGTTAGATATAAGATGTGATAATTAGTTGAAGATTAAGAATAAAAATATGACAAAGAAAAAGTTAATGCCTTAATCTAAAAATATGAAAAAACAAAGGTTATTAAATACAATTAGACTGTGGTGTATTTAGTAAAACATATGGTGTCAATATAACCACCCAAGCAAAATCGAAGAATTGGAAAAAATAAAATAAAATTGCACCGACAAAATATTTTTTTTTAAATAAAATTTAATGAGATTAAAAACATAACATGGATAAATCTGACATTCAATTAATCGCAAATGCGCATGCACAAGGGCGGAGCGAAGAATTTGGTTCAATGCGGTTGGGAATTTTTTGCCTCTCGACAACTCTACTTTGATGTCTCCTCATCAAACCTTCTCCAACTAAATATGCATGACTATGAGTTGCAATAAAATTTACTTTGTTTACTTTAAATCAAAATGTCAAAGGGCCTCATTTGCATTCCTGTTATTTACCAAGTCAACTAATATCGAGATCTATAAATAAAGATTCGCGTAGTCACATTTTTAAATATTTATACACAATTTTGACTCATTGGCGCCTGCAATATATATATATATATCAAATATTATTCATATTTTCACTAAATTCATATATCACACCAATCAAAGCAACCACATGTCTAAACTAATAGTTGCAAAATTATAGAGCATTAATGCCCATGTTATTTTTCTCATTCTATTTCAAATTTGAAATTGATCAAAAAAGTATCACGTTCAAATATTTTACGAGACTTAACATAATACATAAATTTTTACTATTCAACTTTACTCATTCCCTTTCTTATTTTAAGAAAAAGATCAATGGCTTACCATGTGAAACAATATTAAGATGTAATTAGCTTATAGTTAGATGATATATTAAATTGTAAAAATATTAGAATTAGGTAATAAATTGCAGTAAAAGTATTCTGCGAATGTAATATCACTGCAAAAAGTATGAAGTGTGTCAGTCACTTTTTAGGAAGATGAAGGGTCCGTCAGACAAAGCATACTAAACTCCCTTTTTTAAGGGCAAGCATGTAATTTCCCTTTTAGACCTCAAAAACCCTCACTTCTCTGTCATGTGGGCTGCTTCTTCTTCATTTACTTAACTTCCTTCACCTGCAACTCCTACTCATCAATGGCGAACACTCTTCTCAGCCTAATTCCAGTGCAATCTCTACCTGTGGGTCGACAGAAGTCATAAACCGCACTCGTCCAATGAAGGCTCTGCCCCTGCACATGCATTTTTTGATCTATATATATATGATGAGTATATTAAATAATCTCTTCTCTTTATTTATTACGGTCGGATTTTCGTGTACTATGAATAGATCAGAAGTTCACTCTATCTATTAGGCTTTCTTGGATTTTTTAATAGGCTCTGAGATATATATATATATATACATACACGGTTCTAGTATTCTTTTTGTGCGAGCTTAAAACATATATATTTTTGCTAATGAGGCCTAGCTCATTTGGTTAGGGGGCTAGGATGAGGTACAGCGATATAGAGGTCTCAGGTTCGATTCCCCTCTATGGGGTATTTTCTATATTTTATTATAGTGTGTATTCTCACTATATATAGGATTGTAGTATTGTTGATTTTCTTAGCGCTGTATTTCAGTAGGATAAATATCTATGCGTATTTGTACTATTATGATATAGATTTGTAATCGTATTTCAAAAAAAGAAAAAAAAGAAAAAGAAACATATATATTTTGAAAACAAGAGATTAATCCTATATATAATAATTAAAAAATTATGAATTAATTGTGATGTGATAATAACGTGGTGTGTGAGTAATAATTAGTTTATTTAATAAACTAATGCTTTACATAAATTGAAAGCTGCTTCTTAATTCATGCCATATTAATTTTGTTTATTACGTCTTTTAATTTCGTATAGTAATTTTAAATTATTTCTTAGTTGTTGAGGTGAAACTTTTGACCTTTAGAGATGCTTTAGATTTGATTTAATCAAGTAAGTGTATCAATCAAATTCTTAATTATTTCAGGCAGCCTAATCGGGTAAGTATACAACCAGTTCTATATATAGCTTGCGCACATATTGGCCAGCAATCGATCAATTAATATATAATATCAATTTTAGAAGAAGTTGTACTTATTTTTCTTTTATTTTTTATTATTTAATAATTGTTTACTTTAGTTTGTTTTAGAGATATAAATGTGTTTTCCGTGCAACATACGAGCAGATTAGCTAGTTTTATTTTAATACAATCTCATAGACAAATCACACAGAATAATCGAAATATATTTTCAGTATATTCTTTCTAATAGGATCTCTTTGTATTTCAATATAAAAATAGATTCTCAAGGGTTTAGTTAGCATTTTCTTACTTAAAAATTAAAAAAGTGCATGTTTTCATTTAAGTGGTTATATGTACATTTTTTATTAACTAAATAAATAAAGCCATAAATAATAAAAGCAACATATAAATAAATAAATAGATAGATAGATAAATAACGAAAGCAACATATCCGTGGACGTTAGTTTTTAGGAGGAAAGCATTGTGTGAGTTGTGAATTTTGTTGTGACTGCGGGACCTAGACCCATATATTGAATGATGGTAGTGTGTGTATATATATAGATTTTGAATAAAATAGGAAAAATAGGTTGTCAAAAAGTGAGGATTCTTTCAAAACTCAAAATAGGTAGCAGCTGTTCCTTGGAGTAATAAATACGTGTGTTACGCATTTTATATAAAAGGGGTATCATATGTTCCTGTATTTAAAATGCTATTTCAAACTTTATTGGAGTAAAGAATAAAAATATAAAGAAAAATATGATATCAAGTCGATAGCAAAGACCACTATAGTCGGAGTAAGATGATAAATCTAATGCTAAAGAAATTGACAAAATAATAATCAACAAAAAGAAAGCTTATTTGACGTTACATTATTTCTTCTTTTTAGATTCTACCATTTTAAAGTGACTAAATATACAAAATGAATTTGAAAACTCGTGTAACTTAGAAACTTATAATTATGGCAGATGATTTATTGGTAGCATTAAATTACTTTTTTTTTCTCAACCTTTTTTTTTCTTTTTTTTGGCAAACAACTTTCCTTTTTATTAAGACTCACTGGTAGTCAAGAAATTCACAATGAAAGTTGGGATCTCATTCGTCCACAACTGGATAGAATAATTAGTAAAAGAGAAATGAGCCAAAGAATATGCAGCTCCATTCGCCACTCTTGAAATATGAGTGAACTCTACCTCGTCAAGTTTGGCCGCCACCTCTTGAACGTTGGCCAACAAAGGTACTTCTTGAGCACGCGACTCCAAGTTATGAAGTAAACCAACACTACAAGAAAATACACGATTGGCAACAGAAATTTCCGTTGCTAAATGGGTCAATCTGTATCTAATGGGCAGTTAGTAACGGAAATATTCTTATGCTAAATCCCTCTCTAATTTCATAGTGGCTAATTTAGCTATAGATTTAGTTTTTCGTTACTAAATTAATAACAGAGAAAGTCATTACTAAATAACAACAGTCCTACTTGCGTTGCTAAACTTGACCTAATTAGCAACAAGTTAGGCTGTTACTAAATTACCAACGGATAAAAGCGTTACTAATTAGTAACAAACATTTGTTCCTAATTCCGTTACTAATCGTAGACTAGAATTTAAAAACAAAATAAAAATATTTGTGTTTAACCTGACCCAACCCACCAACCCAACCCATGAGAATTAATTCCCCTTAATGCTCATGTGATGATTCAAACTCGAGTCTTGGTGGTTGCAGAGTAAAGTCCCAACCACCAGAATACTGTATATCTTTGTTAATATGTTGCCCCATAATTTATATAAAGTATGCTCTAGTAATTTTGTCAATTTAAAAATATCGAATTTTCCTTTTCAAACATTGGGGGTTTTTTTTTTATTAATTGAACTTTTGTTATATATTATTTCATATATGTCATATATTTTAGTGCATAGATTTATATAAAGACAATTGTATGGTCCCTTCAAAACCTTCCCGATTTCAAATCAATGAAGTGTCTATTTGTACATGCTACTTTGGGAGGAAAATTTTTTAACAAAATTTTCAGAAATTGTTTGAAAATTCTAAGTGAAACAATTATGAAGTTTTCGTTCCCCAATAAATTAGTAACAGAATGGTCCATTACGAATAACAATGGTCAGTGATCGTTACAAATATCAACTAATTAGAAACGGATTATTACAAACCGACCTAGTTCCATTGTTGATTCCATTGGTAACTTTAAATATACATTTAAAAAAATATGAAAAAGAATATTCGTTACTAAGTTCACTACAAGAAATAGAGTGTACAGGAGCGACCCATTTATTGTCGACCTGCTTGGCGCGCCTATAGATAGACTATAGGGGTGAGCTGTCGCCCCCAATACGTACTCGTTTCTGTAGCTTAAATATTTAAAAATTTCATACTTAAAAAGGGGGAAAAACAACACATTTTGGCCCTCTTTTTTAATCACTATACATATGTGCTCTCCCATGTCTTCTCTTCAGCCAGTTTCTTATCTGCAGAGAAAATCACCCTCGCTAGGAACTTGGTGCCGTCGATCTACGACCGACGACAAAGGTTCGATAATCGGTGGGTTCATTTTTTGACCCTTTTTCTGAAATTTTCCCCAATTTTGTCTCGTCACTTGAAATTCGGCCACAACCGCCAGTAGCCGTCTCTTTGTGCTCCTTTTTTCCATCGATTAGGTTAGTATCATTTGGTTTCTGGGGTTATTTTATACTGCATCGGTTTCGAATGAATTGCTGGGTTAACTAGTGCGGAAACAAGTGTTGGCGGGAACTTTCAAGGGGAAAATGAAGGTATTAGAGATTGGGGCTTCTTCAGGGTGGTTGCCCTCTCTGTGTAGCCAATGATTTTTTGCCTAGTTTTAACTCGAAAATTAACAACCCTCTCTGAAGGGGAAAAACACAGAACAAATTTGTGAGTGTTGCCTATGTCACTCGTGTATATCTTGGATTCTTAATTGTTTATTTATTTTGAGCTCCAAAAAAGGGAAAAAAGGGTACAGGGGTATTTTAACTACTTGTATTGTAACTACTTCTGGAGTTAGTGATTTCTACATGTATTTTAACTACTTCTGGTAATCTGGTTGTTAAGATAATTTGCTTAAAAGGTGTATATCATAAAATCAATGGACTTCTGATGTTTCGGATTGAGACAGATTCATGCATATTCACCTCTAGACTCTAGACCAATAGCTGCAGGATTTGTGTTCCTTTGTTGATTTAGATCAGTGTCAACTCTTCATTATGCTCCCATATTTTGTTTTCTTCCTAAATATATTGACAAATTTTCCCATGAGCAGGTCCACCTACTTCATCTTACTCCACCTGAAGATCTTTCTATTTGGTGTTTCACCTGTGCATTTAAAATTTTTACGCATTGGGTATCTAGGATTTAGCTGAAAACTTTGACCTATAATAAAGATAATCAAAATGTACTTTTGGAATGATAAGAGTAAATTTCTTGCCTTTTTGAATTACTTTTGTTTGGATTAGTGTAAAAGGGGATTAGATTTGGAATGTGACCTATTCGTCTAGGATAAAAATTGAAACCTGTATAAAAATTGAAACTCATATACAGGTTTGTAGATGTAACTGCCTTAGCACGATTTTCATATTCTCTTCTATTGAATTGGAGATGTGAATGAGAGTTTCATTTTGCGTTTATGTCAATTAGTTGATAATAGTATGCAAATGTCAAGTATTCCTGTGAAATTAATACACCAGCCAAGCAAAGTGATTTACAATTTATATTCTATGGTTCCAAATCAACTCTATCAATTTGTAGTCTATAGCTTGCAATTTGACTTTTGAATCACTCATTTTGTTTCAAGTTCTTACATCTTTTATTATATTTCTTGTGCCTTACTAGTTTGAGTTCGATGGTGGTTGATGAAGGACGGATCATATACACAACCATAACTCTAGGTACACAATGTTAATTTTTCTATTTGCCTTAGATTAATGAGGATTATTTTTATTCTATCTATATATTTTGTAAAATCTTTGAAAATTACTTTAATTTTTGAAATTTTAGATTTTTTGAAATTTTGAGAAATATATGAAATGTTTGTATACAGATTATGATTCCAATTTTATTTAATTTTTGTTGGTAAAATGCACATTAACAATTCATTGAAGAAAGATAGACAACTGAGATATATTGTTTAATTAGACAACTGATATTTGTTTTATGAATTCAACCTTACAATTGTGGGGCTTATATTGGTTGTTGCAGGCAATCCTAAGATGGTCATGGGAATCCTAACAAGGTGACTGCAGCTGTCTTTAATTTTATTTTTATTCTTTTTATCAATATTAAGCTCTTGGAATCTAAATCATATTTGCTGCCGATGATTGCATCTTCCATTTGTTTCAATTCCTTTTGTGACTTGTTTTGATTAGTATGATTTTGCTTAATTTAGCTTAGTTTTAAATTGCTGGAGTTAGATTTTGTGATTTTAATATCATTTTTAAGATCGGCTTTGTGAATTATGAGTTGTAATGAATTTGGGACTGTAATTTGTAAGAGGAGAATGATGACAACCAAGCAATTGGGAATTATGACTGGTGTACGGTTTTTTTTTTTTTTTTATTTCTAAATGCATCTGTAGGGGCGACATATACAACTTAAAGGGGCGAAATAGTCGTTGCAATAGGTAAAGGTCTACTGCAGTGACAAGGTTGCTCCCAGAAACCAAGAGCAACGGGCCTGTTGGGTTGACAGATTTGGGGCGACATTGTCGCTCCCATATGTCTGTTGAGATAACAATGGGGCCTATAGGGGGCAACAATTGTCGCCCCTATTTCGATTACTTCTTGCAGTGGTTGTTGGTAATCCATTGCTGATAGTAACAGATTGTTTATGTTATCTATTCAGTAATGGATTGGTAATAAAAAACTAGCAACAGAAATTATTCCATTACTAATTCCTTGGCTATGCGAGTTCTATTACTAACTAATACGTTACTATTATGTTGCTATTAGTAAAAAAAAATTTTCAGTTACTATTTAGTGACGGATTGGTAACGAAAAAGTAACAACAAAATAATTTCAATTCTAATTCTGTGGCTATGCACACTCATTACTATTCTATTGCCAATAGTAATGGAATTGGTTATGTTACTAAAATTTTGTTACTAATGGCACCTTCTCTTGCTGTGCAATGGCCATGAGCGAGTCTGATTCTAATGCCACCCTTCGCATGCCTTGATCAATGGCCATCTGAACCCCAACAAGAATAGCATAACTCTCTGCCAACAAAGGAGAAAACCCTCCCTTCTTGGTGGATGTGGCAGCAAACAATACCTCCCCCTTAGCGTCTCTTCCAATGGCTCCAATACCCAAGCGATGACTGCCTTCAACGACGACTGCGTTAACATGAATTTTCACGCAACCCAGCGAGAGAAACCTCCACAAATTTGATGTAGAAGAGAACCATGGTCGGCCCCTCCTCTCCTTCACCACACCACACCACACACATTCTTATACCCTTGTATAAAAACCTTCGCACAATCAAGAACGTTGACTACTGCTTGTTCATGTTTCCCTTCAAACACTACCCGATTACAGACACCCCAACCAAGTCAAAGCATCACCAAAAACAGGTCAGTGTCGTCCACTAAACAAGAGCTCCATACACGTAGGATAATTTCCCCCAAGTGCTCTCCAACAGCCCCCGCCAACATCTCCATCAAAAGGTTGTTTATTCCAGATGGAGCATTAACTTCATAAATATGTGAAAGTATTAAAAAAAATGCAAAAGCACTCGTGTGGAAGATTAAAAGGTTAAAGTCATTCATGAATATATTAAGAAGGAATATTTAATTGTTTAAATTGATTATTGATATTAAAGAATTTTCTTCTTAGGATTGTAGAAAGCATCATAATTGATTTTCCTAAGTTACCATATTATTGTTTCTTGCAGATTCTCTTTGGTAAGTTGTGTAATATTCTTGGACGCAAATATGCCAAGTTTATTAATTGTTATGTTGGTTATTTCTTATATTGTAAATTGTAGTAAAATAAAAGATAGAGCTCTAGATGAAGTACAATTCTATATGGATTAGTTACAAAATTTTTTTTTTTATAGAATTGGACTTATCTTATATTATTTTTTTAGAATATTGATTAAAAATAGATTTAATTAGTATTGGATTTTATCTACAATCATTTGTTGTGAAATCTTAATTATTCTCTATCTACTAATTTTGTAGGATTCTAAAATAAAGAAATTCCTATCTTAAACCTAATCTATATATAAATATATATCGGGGTTTAAGAAAGTTGACTTGTTCATCTGAAGAGGAAATTACTAGATCGGGAATTTTGCTTGTTCTTCATTAAGCCGGGTGTAGGTGTGAACCTGTGAAGAGACCGTAAAAAAGTAATTCCAATTATTGGGTGTGAAGGGGAAGACAATCTTAGTGAAACAAGGTGAGTTCCACAATTGAAGATACGAACTAAGAGGGTTGTTTCATGTGAGAAGTCGAACCTTCGAGGATAGAATGAGTAGCGGAAGACTAAGTAGCGGGAGACTAACTTCATCCCCACACCAAGAGACAAATCAGGGAAGTTGAATTAGAGTTTTTTGTGTGTTTATTGGTTGTGTGCGCGCAATCAATAGTTTTTCCAATCTTGTTCTCACAAACTCTTCTTTGTTTTAGTAGATTGTTTTGTCCCGTGGTATGAGTGCCCGTGGTTTTCCCTGACGGGCTTCCACAATCGCGTGTTCGTATTGAGTCTATTTTTCTATGCTGAATTTACTTTTACGTGCTGACACTGTTCACGCTTTAGAGAGTCAGATACATCTTGCTTAGTCTATTCTATTCTTGAGGTATCTTGCCATAGCCGATCTGTTTTGAACCGCATTCCTACAAATAAAAACTGAAGTTCTCTATATGGTCCCACTTCACAGTTTCATAAGTCACCTGCTATTAAGAGTAATTTCCCGTACTCCGCTTGATTTATCAAGTTAAGGGAATCATCATTAAAAGCTAAGCTTAAATTAAGTAGTTCAACCTTTAGTGCTTAACAAGACAATCGACACCCTTTTTTTTGGGAATATATTTAGCTCTAACAATGAATTCATATATTAGGTATAGAATCATCAAACATATATCATTCTGGAACTTCAAAGCCAATAGTTAACCCTGACAAATTTGGGGTACACTGCACTCACTGGACCTATCAAACAAAGAAAGCTTCCCAAAATTTCAGAAGTAATGTGCTCTTTACCTTGATGAGAATTCGAGGTGAGTTCTTTTGAAGAACGGTGGATTCATGTGAATTTCGAACAATGCGAACACATGAATCAAGAATCATGAAACACGAACCAAGAATCAAGAAACAAGAAGTCATAAGTTAGTTCTCTGGAAAACTGCTGTCATTTCCCTCTTTCTCTGATTTATTGGAATCATTCGTAAAACCTCAATCATTATTATCCTCTTGGCGAAGTCCAGTTTATACTTCCCTAGGGTTAGACATGTTCTTCCCTAAATGTTATTCCCCCGTTGGTTCTTTGTTGTGTATCTTACTGCATAAGAAATCCGATCTTTTTGGAGCTTGATCTAGATAAAGGGCAGCTACACTCTCCTTTGAAGCAAAAAAGGTCGAAGTGTCCACAGTTTAGGTAACCTGCACAATCTGTGGCTGTCTTGCATAGTTCCACTCCATTAGAAATGACACACACACACACACATATAATTATTTCTTTAGTCCCGCTCTACAACCAATTGTTGGTACACTTATTATACCCATAGCAGGCCACCTAATGACCTGACCAATAAGAAGTGCAATTCTTATTTTCATTGGTCTGTACAAGAGGCGGGATTGATGATTTTGATAATTTCATTATAGGATCCCATTTCGTCAAGATAAACAAGATATATTCTATAAGTCATTCCAGCATACTATAAGTCATTCCTCTAATCCGTGTGAACAAATAAGGGAAAGTTTCACATTTACCTTGATTTTCTAAATAATTCCTATATATACTTCTTAATGTATATAAATTTCAAAAATATAGTGTTACATACTATATCACACATGTAACATTTTATGTTACTATTATTTTTTGAAATCTTTTTAACATTTTTATTATTATTATTTTAATAAATATTTTTTTGATAACCCCACACACCATCTCCCTACCACCCACTGCCGGCCAGTCACTGGTGGCCGGCTGGCCAGATTCAAGTAGGTGGTTGTCAGTCAGAATCTGGCGATCCACTGGACGAAATTTATTTATTTTTAATTTTTCCTGTTTTTTACTTTTCCGTTTCTTTTTTCCTTTATTATTTCTTTTCTTATTTCCCTTTTTCTTTCTTTTCTCTATTATCTTTTTTTTCATTTTTCTTTTTAAATTCATATAGTGCAAATCGTTATTTATTTTAATTCATGTAATAAAAGACATTACAATATCTTAAATTCATTTAACATTGTTTGTTATATTGTAACATAAAATGTTACATATATAACAAAACTTGTTGCACAGGTAACAAATATTGTTATGCACATAACATGGTTTGCTACACTCATAATGAATATTGTTACACAATAACCTTGAAACTGGAGTATGTTATACTTTTTAATTCACATACCATAAATTGTTGCAGGCATAATATATCTTATTTCACACATAATATAGCTTAGTATAGACATAGCAAATTTTGTTAAACTAATAACATAACTTGTTACATATATAACATAGCTTGTTACATACGTAATGAAGATTATAACACATGTAACATAGATTGTTACACACATAGCACACATAGCACACATTTTTACACTCATATCACAAATTCTTTAATAACATAGATTTTATAAATATGTAACGAACCTTGTAACGCACTAACATAAATTGTTACACTGATAGGAGACATTGTTAGACCCACAATATAGATTGTTTAACAACATAGATTATTACACAAGTAATAAGTCTTGTTACGTTATACACATAACATAACTTGTTAGACATGTAACAGACCTTGTAACACGTAACAAACCTTATAAAGCACATAACATAAACTGTTACATACATAGATTCTGTGAGGTCGTCGAAAAAAGAAAAGGAAAAAGAACAAAAGGAAAAGGTAAATGTTAATTTTGTTTCTAGTATTGAATCAATATAATAATTATATTCTAAAAATATTGATATGCAAAATCATTCATAACAGTGTTTCAAAAAATCAAGCTGTTGATCGAATTCTCCAGCGCCAAATCAGAAGTGGTTATAAGTGATGTTCTCTTGTAGAAGAAGTTAAACTACGCTCTTAATTAGATTAAAATTCAATAGATCATCAATTTCCAGATGCAAGATCTGTGAAATCTTTGAATGAGGAGAACATCGGAGAAACTGGTGATTGAAGCCGACATAAATGCGGTCGATGAAAATTTCACCATCCGCTAGTGCTAAAAAACATTGAAATCGGGCAAAGAAAGAGATCGATCAATTGATCCGATATGTGTGTGTGTGTGTCCGTGAGAGAGAGAGAGAGATTCACCAATATATCAAATTAGGGTTTATAATATATATTTATATATGTAATATATAATATATATATATATATGTATGTATATATATCAAGAGACTGAGGTTTCTCGTTTCTTTTTTTCTGCCTAAAGTTGGGATTCATAAGGAAATTGGTGATGTTATTTTTTCATTTTTTTTATTTTTTGCTATTTTTTATTTTTTTTAATTCTCAACATTTTTTATGTTTTTCCCTATCCTTGCTTCTTCTCTCTACGAAAATCTCTCCCTCAATCTCTCTCAATCCAATTTCATTCTCCTCAATCTTTCCAATTGACTCATCCTGATTTTCTATCTAATCTTTTGCAATTCCGTTCAAGCTTATCCCGTGGTGAGAAATGGTACCGGTCTTTGATCTTGTGGGTTACAATAACCCAAAAAAGACGTTGCGAGCCTTGAATGTCCAATGTTGTTCCTTTCCACCAGATGGCAACATATGGAGATAGCAATGAAGCTCATAGTTTAGAATTTTTATTTCACGATAGAGAGATATGTCAATCCATGAACCAATTTTCTTTGCTAAAATAATGGACCAATCTGTATTAAGAGGAATAATTGACACTCTTAATACACGGTTTTAAAGGATAAAATGATGGACCAAGCATAATATATATATATATATATATTGGTGGGAATATTTGATCATTGCTACTTGTTTTTCCGCACTTAACTTCTTTAACAATAAGCATTCCAAGAATCACGAAGAACTTGACTACATGTAAAGTCTGCAAGAAAATGAAAAGTATGTGGCGTTTCTCACTAGACATGTTCGGTTACTACATTTACTTAGGACATGTCCTTAATTTATATTTTTTAGCGTGCTATTTTGCATGTTGGCAAATTTAGCTTTTGTTTTCCTTTCTTTTAAGGTTTATGTTTTATATCTTTGTTCTTTTTCACATCTCAACTGAATACATGAAACAAAAATCTAAGTAATATTGTTGAATGTTAATTCAGGTTTTTTTCCCCCTGAAAAGTTGTTAATTCAGGTTTTATATTTATGAAATTATGTCTTATAAACATACATATTTTTTGGATCGGTTAATGGTTCCATTTTATTGAATTATGAAGTAAATAAAAATATAAATCAGTATATTCTTTTCTTTTTTAATTTATTCATGATCTTTACTTTGTAGAAAAAGCTAAAGTTAAGGAATGTACCTACTAAATAAGCTCTGTTACTGAACAAAGGATAATTAACTAAAGCTTGAAGTCAATAGGTTAAAATCATGCATGTATTATTATTTTTTATAATAATAATGGCATCATTAAATTATTACTACTAAATAAAAACTAAAGTTAATTATGGTATGGCATTAGAGTTGGGAATAAACCTGGTTAACCCACCAAACCCAACCCTTGCGTTGGTTTATTTTTATTATTTTTTTTAATCTAAAGGGAGTGAAGGCGAGGGACATATGGGATTCAAACCCAGGAATTCTCAATAAGATCACTAGGCCAACCCTTAATCCCTTCGCCTTGGGTTTTTTATCGCACTGAGTTTTCAAAGATTTTTTTTTTTTTTAATCGAGTTGAATTGGGTTCGAGTTGTACTCACCAACTTAGAGGTTGGGTTTGTTGGTCCAAGTTTAAGGGTTATTGACAAAAGTGTGAATATATGCAAAAATTGGGTATTGGAAAAATATTCACCATCAATTTCATTTGAATAGTACTATATTTAATTAATTCCCCTATCCTGCTCCAAAGAGGCGCAAGATTAGGGTTTTCTCCTACCTACGTGTGACTCTATTCTCAACTATCTTCTCATACAAGATTAGATAATCCGCATCAAAAGTGATTGTTTTCACGAACATATATCAATCGACGTGGATCCAGAGGATATTCGTCGTTTGTGGGAAAAGTTACAACTTGAAGAAGGCAATAACCCTAGCATAATTATTCCAGACGAATAGAGAGCCGTTAGAACGGGTTTTATGCATGGCATGGCAAGTCTCCCAATGGTTTACTATCAAACCGAAAGGAGATTTCAATAATTATTTGTTTCGATCTGGATCATTTGAGGCAAACGCAAAGTTATCTCGGGGAGGCCCTTGTTATTCAATAACCATCTTTTGTCGCTCCAAGAACCATTGGAAGATGGCAGTGTGCATGAGAAAAATTTCAACAAAGTTTTCTTTTGGGTTCATGTTTCAAATCTCCCGACCGTGAATGGAAAATAGGAGTAAAAGTGGGAGAGATGGATCAAATATATTTGGAGAACCTGAAACCACGTGATAAGGTTCTTATGGAAATAACAAAGCCACTTAAGAGGAGAGTTCGTCTACTTTTGAACTTGCCGGCAAGAAGCGCATGGTATTTCTACAGTATGAACAAATGCCGGATTTTTGTTTCCATTGTGGCTTATTGGACATCGGTTTTATGAATGCATGGAAAAGGGGAAGAGAGAAGCTTAGAGGGAAAATATGAAATATGGGGACTGGTTAAAAACAACTACCCCGATCCGACGAAGACAAGAGACTCAATGGAATGAGATGGAAATGATGGGGGAGCAAGAGGGGTTAATAGGGATTCCAATAGGACTATTGGCAGTAGGGGAATTGGACGTACGGCTGTGCGTATAACTGTGAATGAAGAGAGAGGGATGGGAAGGATGGGGGCAAAGTGGAATATTGTAGAGGGGAGGATAATATGGGCGAAATAAGGGGGACGCAAGAGAATATGGGGGTAAGATGTTGATGGGATCAAGTTCAGATTTGGGAGGAATGGAATGAGAAAACTTAATCAGTGAGGGTGATGGTGGGATTTCGAAGGAGGTTGAAGTGGTCGAGGCTAATAAGTCATATGCTGAATCTTTAAATAGAAAGGGGAAAGCAAAAACGGGTGTGAGTGAAAAGAGAAATATTAGGAAGAAGTGGAAAATGAAATCACCAATCAAAACCTTGAAGGCTGGAGAGTTGTTGAGAAATAACATGGGTAAGAGAGAGAGTCGTAAAGGAAAATGCCGTCCGCAGGCTTCCTTTTCTATTATCAATGGAGGTGGCAAAAGGGAAATGTTGAATGTTGCGGGGAATTCAATGAAACTTTATTTATGCATGAACGTTGGGGCAGTGATCAACGACCATTGGGCCATATGGAGAGATTCAGATTGGAGCTAGGTTATTGTAATGTGACTGATTTGGGGTTCAATAGTCGTATGATGACTTGGCATAATGGAGAGACGACACCACCATACTCAAGCCTGTCTTAATAGAGTAGTTAGCAATGCGGGATGGAAGGATTTTTTTCCTTCGTGTAGCGTAGAGAACCTTCCCTTCTTACGTCAGATCATCTTCCTATCTTGGTTCAGCTAAAAGAAGTGATGGTCTGACAAAACAGAGGAAGAATAAGAGGCCTTTTCGGTATGAACAATGGAGGACACAAGAAGACGGATATAATGAATTGATTGAAGAGGCTCTCACGGTGGGTTATGAGGAGGCGACCGAAGGTGGAAGATTTTGAGAAATACGGACAAAATTAGCAGCTTGTGCTAGTGAATTGCAATTCTAGAGTAAAAATAATTTTCAAGCTTTAGGAGGAGACTAGAGGAGCTAGAGAAGGAGCAAGACAACCTGATCAGTAGAGGGGTCATGGAGTCTCGGATGAGGAACTAAAAAAATTGGAAAGGGAGATCGAAACAATGTGAGGACGATCAGAAAGTTATTGGAAACAATGGTCTCATGCAGAATGGCTTAAGGACAACAATTCCAACATAAAATGCTTTTACCAGAAAGCAAATATAAGGAGGAAGAAAAATACTATCAAAAAGCTAAAAGGAGAGAATAGAGAATAGAGAATAGATTGAAGGGGAAGAAGCAGTGGACTACCACATTGAGAACTTCTATTGGGAGCTATTTAGGAGTGGAGAACCGAATGATGATCCTGGAGGGACCATTTGATGTGGATGAAGTGACAAAAGCTTTATTTGGCATGAGTCCTCACAAAGTACCTAGAGTTGATAGTTTCCATGCTAGCTTTTTTCAGAAGCATTGGGAGGTACTCAAAGGTCCTTTTTCTGATTCTTGTCTTCATGTATTGAATGAGTTTGGCTCTGTTAAGTCTATTAATCATACTACCATTTTATTGATCCTTAAGAAAAAGTCCCCTGAATCAATTACGGATTGTAGACCTATATCCCTCCATAATACTCTCTATAAGATTGTGTCAAAGTGTCTTGTAAGCAGGTTGAAACATGTATTATCATATTTGATCTTACAAAATCAGAGTGCTTTTGTTCCTGGAAGGTCAATCATAGATAATGCTATTACAGCTTTTGAGATATTACATTCTATGAGAATGCAGAATAATGGGAGGAAGGGTTTCATAGCCTTAAAGCTCGATATGAGCAAGGCGTATGACGTGGTGGAGTAGAAATTTCTTCAAGCAATCGTGGAAAATATGGGATTCCCAATGAGATGGGTAGCATGCATCATGGATTGCCTCTACGCTAGAATATACTTTTACAATCAATAAATGCTTTAGGGCTCAGTGAAACCTACGAGGAGATTAAGACAACGGTACCCACTATCCATTAATTTGTTCATACTTTATGAAGAAGCTTTTTCATCTCTCATAAGCAAAGCAGAGGCTGCTGGACACATCAAAGGAATGCAATAGAATCGCTAAGGACCAGCAACCTGTCGCTTATTCTTCACAAATGATTCCATATTATTTGCAAGAGCGGATGAGTAAGAAATTCAGCGAATTCTTGATATTATTACCACCCACGGCCGTGCTTCGAAGCAGAAAGTAAACATGGTGAAAACTACAGTCACTTTTACACCAAATGTATGTGGAATACACGGAGTGTGACTGGAAGATTATTGGGGATTGATATAAAACAAAAACATGATAGATATTTGGTTTTCCAATTCTGGTAGACCGAAACAAAAAGGTCACCTTTGCAACGCCGAAAGAAAAACTATGGGGCAAGATTAGCTCGTGGAACAGAGGTTTCTTCTCTAGCGCTGGACGTGAAGCAATGATCAAGGCTGTGCTACAAACAAGTCCAACATATGTTATGAGTGTATTCCGCATTCCTAACAATCTACGTAGTGAGCTAAGAAGTTAATTCATTAAGTTTTGGCGGGGAGAGATGGATTCAAAGAAGAAAACGGCATGGATAAACTAGAATTCTTTGTGCATCAAATCGAGAAAGAGGCTTGGGTTCGAAATCTTCAAGATTAATCAAAGCCTCATTGCAAAGCAAATCTAGAAGCTGATGAATGAACCAAATTCTCTAGCGGGATAGATTCTTCAGAGCAAATATTTCCCAAAAGCACTATTCTTGAAGCGGTGGAAAGGCTTGATTGCTCATATTTATGGAAAAGTCTAATATTGGGGAGGGGATCATATCAAATGGCTTGCAATGGAAGGTTGGAAATGAGCAAAGGGTTCGGATCTGGAATGATGTATGGCAGCCTGATAGAAATAGATTCCGCATTGAAAATCTAAATCTGGTGAACGATCTATACTCGGTAATAGAAGCATAGAATGGTGAGCAATTTTGGACAGTATATGCAACAAGGATCTTGGCAATTCCATTCACAAAATCAAATGGGGAGAACCGCCTTATATGGAATTTTTCAGCATCTGGGGAATAATCAGTTCGAATGAGATGTTTTTCAAAGCATCATCATTCTAGTTCGGAAGTAGAGGGGAGCAATGGCACTGAGCAATAATGGTGGAAAGGGATATGGAAATTAAATGTCCCTCCTCGTGTTCGACACTTTATTTATCAATTATCCAGAGAAGCCATTCCAACTCCAACCAATCTAGTATGCTACCATATAGAGGAGGTAGCAGGTTGTCCTTGGTACCATAGGTATGAGCTTGATGTTAATATTTTTCTGTAGTGCCCATGGGTAAAGGAATTGTGGAAACAATTAGATTGTTGGGAATTTCTCAAGTTGGGAGAATGCATGGTGAGAACCTGAATATTGGGGAATTCCTCTATAGAATCCAATCAGACTGCCCAATAGGCATATTTGAAGTTATCTGTGTTAGGTTATGGTCTGTGTGGAAAGAAAGGAACTATATCCAGCATGGTGGCAAAGCTACAACCATTGAGTTGAGAGGAAATTCCATACAAAATTTCCTTGAGGCTTACCAACTAGCAGCAACTAGGAGCCTGATTCAAGCCCTCTGACGACACCATGATTGTGTTCGCTGGATTAACTCCATCCCAGGCGAAGGAATTTATACTCTATCTATAGATGGCGCTATCCCGATGGAGGAAAGATAGATGGATTTTGGTGGGGTAATAAGGGATAATGAAGGAATCTTTGTTGGTGCGTTCTCAACTTGGCGTAGAGGAATAAAGGAATCAGACGGAGTGGAGTTGTTAGCACAGCATGAGGGGCTAGAATTTGCTAGGAATAACAGATGGAATTTGGCACAAGCCGAATGTGATGCATTGAGGGTGATACATGGGATAAGGGCAAAAGCGCTCTTTTCCCAACTGGGGCTGATTTTCAACGAAGTAAAAGAGCTTCTTATTAATTAGTACATAGCAAATCTGGTATGTGTTATCATATCCCTCGTGACAGGAATGAGATAGCCCATAGGCTTGCTGCTTATTCATTATGTGCTTTGCGTAACCATTATTGGGTTGACTGTATCTCCCTTTTCATTGCGCCAAATTTGGTAATGGAATGATATGAAATAAAATTCCTTCCCAAAAAAAAAAAAAGGAGGAATAGTTCTATATTTCAATTATTTATTCAAAGTTTATATATATCAAAGTAAAATTTTTTTTATTTCACTTTTCATAGACTTTCTTTATTTATTATTCTCGTACAACGCACATGTATGAAACTAGTGATTAATAATAACTAAAATAATAAATAAATAAACCAATAATAATATAATACATACTAAAATACTGCCCCTCAGCGACGGAAAATTCCGTCTCTAAAGTCTCAAATTCCATCGCCAAAGGTTAGCACTGACGGAAAAGTGGACAACAGAAACGCCGTCTGTGAAGGTCGCGTCGCTAATTTGTTTCAACGGAATTTTAGTGACCGTCGGAAATTCCGACAGAATTGGTTCGTCGGAATTTTCCAACGGAGTACATCTATAGGAAACTTTTGATGGACCACAACTTTCATCAGAAAATTCCGATGGGAATGTCACTGTCAGAAATTTCAGACGCGCACTAGAAAATTAATTATTTAAATTTTTTTTAAATAACCGTTAATTATTTAATTTTTTTAAATAACCATTGATTAAAATAGTAGCCCACTGCCACCTCACAACCGTTAACCCATCCGACCCATAACCCGCGGATTAATTCTCCTCATGGAATGCATGGGCTGCAGTTTGAACATGGGCTGCAGTTTGAACTTGTGACCTGGGGGTTAGGGAGTCAATTCCCAACCTCTCGGCCAACTCGCGCGTTTGAGATCGGAAGAGCGTCGTTTCCCCAAATACTATATAAAGTATGTGCGGTAAATTTGGCAATTTAAAAATAATTAAATTTTCCTTTTAAAATATTGGTGCTTTTATTTAATTTAACTTTTTATTATATTTAAATATATGCTATATTCTAAATTTTATTTGTCTGTGTCAAAATTAATGTAATTTTTTTTACACTACTGGAAAGTGGAGGCTTTTAGGGTTTGCTTTTTCGGAGCCGATCATGACTCACTATTTACGACATGGCTCTTGAAGATATATATGCAAAAATGATGCTCGAGGATGAGGAGCAAGGGGTGAATCTTGCAGATGATGAAACAACGCAAGAAATTGAGGAGTACGTGTTTTGTCTTGTGGGTCATTTCAACACGGACAGAACCATCAACTTTGCTGCCATGAGAACTACTCTTTCGTCCTTACGGAGGGCAGTAAATGGAGTTTGTATCAAGGATATGGGGTTAGGGCACTATGTATTCCAATTCTTTCAACCCATCGACATGAATTGGGTTCTCAAAAGTGGTCCTTGGTCCTTCGACCAACATCTTCTGCTACTTAGCATTTGGGTGAGAGCGAGAATCCCGTGAAGTTTGAACTTTTCCTTTCATACTTTTGGGTACAGATCTATGACGTTCTGGCTGGGTTCTGATCGGAGAAAGTCTTGGTTCATATTGGTAAATTCATTGGAGAATTTATCTTGGCTGACCCTAACAATTTTAAAAGAGATTGGCAAACTTTTCTGTGCATTTGAGTTCATATGGATGTTCATCTTCCAATTAAATGCAAAATGAAACTACGGAAGGCGGGAGGTGATTGGGTGTGGGTAACTTTCAAGTATGAAAAATTGCCTACTTTTTGCTTCTTTTGTGGTAAGATTGGACACTCTGAAAATTTTTGTGAGCATCTTTTCAACATGCCGGCTGAACAATTTGACCAACTAGTGTGGCCATATGGCCCTTGGTTGAGAGCGTCGTCTTGTCAGGTAAGAGGACAGGGCAGAGACCGATGGATACGTGAAGGATCGGTGGCACATAGGATGCTAATTTTGGTACAGGAGAAGGCACAAAGGTCGACAACAATAATTTCTCAATCAATCCCAATATTTCCTCAAAGTCTAAAGGGAAAAGCACGGTTGATAAAGCTGGGAATTTTGATCTCAATCAAAGTGAGGTAATTGTGCCAAATAATTTAATGCAACAGATCGGAAGAGTTCGGGAAGTTCGGGAAGGGGGTGACAGTAAGTCTCTGGAGGATAATGACTTGGACACTTGGGCTTGACTAGTTGGTTACGGATGTAAATGGTGTCCTAAGTATCGTTGTGGACTACTTCCAAAGTATTTTTAGCTCTTCCACCACAAATGATAGCATGGGGCCGGTTGCAAATCTTGTGGAACCGAGGGCAAAAGTAGAACTAAATGAGTTGTTGGTTGCTCATTTCTATCCTAATGAGATCCGTGATGCTGTGTTTTCCATGCACCCAACAAATCTCTTGGTCCAGACGATTTAAACCCGGCCTTTTTTTCAATAGTGCTAGGAGATTGTGGGAGATGACGCAACTTCGATGTGTTTGGCTTGCCTCTCTCAATGTAGATTCCCAAATGGCTTGAACAACACCTCTATTGTTCTCATTCCCAAGAAGAATTATCCGGAAGGCATGAAAGACTTACGGCCCATCTCTCTTTACAATGTCCTATACAAGGTGATTGTTAAAGTTCTAGCCAACCGACTCAAAAAGGTACTTCACTACATTATTTCTTTAAATCAATGTGCTTTTGTTCCGGGGAGGTCCATTATGGATAATATCCTTATTGCTTTTGAGGCTCTACATTATATGAAGAGAAAGAGTAGAGGTAAGAAAGGGTTGGCTGCTCTTAAGATAGATATTAGTAAGGCGTATGATTAGCTTGAGTGGGGATACTTGAGGCATATGATGCTTCAAATAGGGTTCCATTCAAAATGGATGGATTGGATTCAGTTGACGGTGAGTTTTAATGTCCCACATGGAGAGGTGGAGCTTGATCCAATTATTCCTGAGCGTGGCCTACAGAAAGGCTGTCTGCCCTCTCCATACTTGTTCATCTTGTGTGCTGACAGTCTATCATCCCTTCTCAGACATAAAGAGGCCTCGGGTGCTATCCATGGGTGTAAGATTTCAAAAAGTGCTCCTATAATTTCTCACATCTTCTTTGCCGATGACAACCTTCAATTCTCTAGAGCTAACCAACAAGAGTGTGACACTATCAAGGGACTACTTCATCAGTATGAACGGGAGTCTGGACAGGCCATTAATCTATAGAAATCCACGATTTACTTTAGCTTTAATGTTGACCGTAAGAGGCGAAGTAGCATTTGTTCTGCTTTCGGTATACATATATTTCAAGGACATGATAAATATCTCGGATTGCCTTCCATAGTGGGGAGGAAGAAAAAAGAACTCTTTACATTTGTGAAGGATAGAGTCTGGAAACGAGTTCAAGGTTGGAAAGAAAAATTGCTCTTTAGAGCGGGGAAAGAAATTTTGCTTAAAACGGTAGCTCAAGCTATGTCCAACTACGTCATGACTGTGTTTCTTTTACCAAATCAGCTTTGTGAGGAAGTGGAACGATTATGAACAGATTCTGGTGTCAATCCAAGCAAAGGAACTCGAAAGGGATTAACTGGATGTGTTGGGATAGAATGTGTATGTCTAAGAGTAGAGGAGGGCTCAGATTTAAGAAGTTGCATGATACTAACATAGCTCTATTGGCAAAACATGGCTAGAAATTCCTGTCATACTTTAGTGCGTTAGCGACACAGGTTTTCAAAGCTCAGTATTTCCGTTTATCCAACTCTCTTGATGTGAAGATAGGGCATAAACCGAGTTACATTTGGAGGAGTATTTTAGCTGCACAACCGCGGGTCCGAGAAGGTTGTAGATGGCATGTTGGTAGGGGAAACTAGATCCGAGTCTGGGATGACCCGTGGTTACTCGATCAAGACCAAGGCTTTGTCATTTCAAATTTGATTCTGGATACCCATGAAATCCCCGTCAATCAACTTATGCTTGAAGGGAGATTAAGCTGGGATGTGGATCTTATCAAAGACCTGTTCAATAAGCATGATTGTAACCAGTTTTTGAGCATCTCTTTGAGCAATAGAGACATCAATGATCAAATGGTGTGGTCATTCGATCGCAAAGGAGCGTATACCATTAGTAATGGCTATTCTGGGCTGATGAGGACACGATTCACACACAACTTACCACCTGTTGATCCCTTATGGCGGGAAGTGTGGTGCCTCAAAGTTCCGAGCAAGGTCCGAAACTTCCTTTGGTAAGAGCTATACATTGTCCAATGTCATTTCTACCCGTCATTTGCTAAGAGCTAAAAGGGTTCCGGTTAAGGTACTCTGTCTAGTGTGTCAGAGGGAAGAGGAATCGATTTTCATTGCAATGCTTAGTGTGAAGATCGGAAGAGCAGTATAGAGGGCAGTGGGTGTTAACATGGTTCAGGCTGGGGTTTCAAGGAGTGGATGCTTAAAATGTTTGAAAGCAACAGAGAATTCCTTGACCTCATTGGTATGGTATGCTGGGCGATTTGGAGGAATCGGAATGAAACAGTTTGGAACCTCTCTTCATTCTCGGTTTTGAAGACTATAGAGATGGCTCGAGTATCTTTTCAACAATGGCAGCAAGCACAGCGGCACCAACTTCCAACCGATAGTTCCATTGTGTCAAGGGAAAGTAGAAAATGGCAACCTCCAATTCACGATACTCTAAAGCTTAATGTGGACGCTGCCCTTTTCCAAGATCAACATAAGGTGGGGACCGGTATGATTGTTCGAGGTGCATTTAAGGCCGCTAGGGTGATATCAATAAAGTGGGACTATAAGCCTTCAATTGTGGAAGCACCTTCATGGATCAAAGAGAAGTTTCAAAACAATATCACGGTTGAAATGGATGCATATGAAGTAAGCTGTGCTATTAAAAATAGTCTCAAGGTAGCATCCTACTTTGTAAGGATTATTGAAGACTACCGGTGTTGAGCTCAAGAGTTACAACGGATAAACTTTAACTAGGTTAGGCGATCTGCGAATGGTGCTGCTCACGCTTTGGCTAGAGCGACTCATTCTATGTCGGATTCAGTAGAATGGCATATTGTTTCTCCCATGTTTATTTCTGATGTAATTTTTTCTGAATCTATGAATGAATAAGCTTATTTGTGTCCAAAAAAAAAAAAAAACCACCAAAAAACTGAATAAAATATTCATTAATTTTAAAGTTTTTGTTTTATTTTTATTTTTTCTTCAGATAAACCATATATTACCATTAAAAGTTTTATTTCATATTTATTTTTTTATAGATAGATTGTTGAGCATTACTTGAGTGCATGGAGTCGGCCCTTTCTATAAGCATCATTGTACGGTCATGTGCGAATAGAGCAGACATCATTACATGTACACACGCTACACATATGTATAGCAATAGTTGGAGAGGATATCTAACTACTTATACCTTCTAAATTCCATAAATACAACTGTTATTATGTAGATTGATATGTCCATATTTAATGTTTGCATCTATTCTATGTCACTGATGTCCTTTTTGAGAATGTTTGTGTCCGTTTTCAACTATTCTTTTTTCTTTTTTTAACTTTGTCATACTTGTATATTGTTTTCTAACTTTAGTTGCATTTTTAATTTCGGGACCAAAATATAAATAACTTTCTATTTCATACCTAAAAGTTATTGATGGTTAATAACACTTCTAATTATTCGTAACATTTTTAAATTTAGAATAATTTTCTTTTCTATTATATCGGTTAACAGATCGAATATATTTTTGACAAAAACATTTTGCATATTAAAACACTTATTAAAAATCTACCTTCAAATTTTTTGAAAAAATTTTTTATTAACAATATTTACAAAGAATGAAAAATTTCAGGAATTACAAAGGAGAATTAAAAGCATATTTTTGGAAATTTAAGAAAAAAAAAACATATTTTCGATGGAAAGTATTCCATCAGAGTTTATCGATGGAGAGGTAAAAGCCGTCGGAAATTTCCGATGGAGCCGACGAATAAAACAAGCCACCGGAAATTTTCCGACGGCTTTTATCTTTCAGTCGGAAATTTCCGACTTGTCCGTCGGAAATTTCCAACGGCTTCTTTTGTCAGTCGAAAATTTCCGATGGCTAACTTTGTGGTCAAAAATTTCCGACGGAATTACTAATGCGGTTGGAAATTTCCGACGGACTGTCTTTCAGTTAGAAAATTCCAATGATTTCTGGCCCGTCTCAAATTTCCGACGGTTCCGTCGGAATTTGCCACGGATGTGCTTCCATCAAAAAAAGTCCGTCGCTGAACGGCTGTTTTTTAGTAGTGATATCCAATAAAAACAATATTTCTAAAGAAGAAGAATGAACAGTAAAATTTGGTAATTAAATAAATTCCTAGTAAATAGC